>JAHZNC010003605.1:0-19242 GCA_027744095.1 Zhuqinia jingwanae | reverse complement strand
GAAAATGGGATGGTTTTGGTAGCAGTAGTAGTAAAAGTAGTAGCTGTGGTGGTTGGTGTTAGAGCTGAAGCATAAAAACTACATTCTACTACGAACTGAACAGCCCATCACCATGTCATGTCCAAACCTCCCAAAACACGTAAACTTTCCTCGTATATGAACAGATACGGACGGTCAAAAGAAGGAAAAAACTCTCCTTAGCAGACTGTTATATTCATTGTCTTCACACTGTTAGTACTGGCGAAAAATATAAAGCGATTTTTTTCTCATCAAAATTTGTATGCAGAATGCAAACAAGGGAAGTTTTGTGTGAAGGAGGACTTGGTGTCAGAAAAGGGAACTCCTCTCACATCCACATCACATATCACATGATGATGTACATATTGTGTATGATTTTTTAATCATATTTTATTTCGAAAAGCATAACAAGTATTTAGAGAGGATAAAAGGTTGAAGAAGATAATCATGGCATTGTGGTGGTAGTGATGATGATGATGATGATTATATTGGGATTGGGTAATAAATGGCAAGCAGTAACAGGTAGAGAAAGGTTTTATGTTGAAGGTGAAGCTAGAAATTGTGCGATGCTCGACAGGATAGGACAAGAGAACGAGGAAGAAGAAGGAAACATTTTTGTTGTAAGGGATGTTTGGGTTATTTGTAGATTCAACATAACCTGGTTTGGTTCTAGTCTAGGCTTTGGTTTTGCACTTTCTCTCTGTTCACCTCTGTTTCTTGTATGTGAGATGAAGAGAAAGCCATTTGAAATGTTTGGAATAATAATGATGACGACTACATACTATACTACTACTACTAAACTCTACTATGAGATGATCATAGTAAGGAGAAAGGACAGGGAACCGGCTAGCTTGTATTTGTGGAACATGATAAGAATATTTTAGATCCTCTGTCTGTATTGTATGCCTTCTCTCTCTCTCTCTCTCTCTCCTCTCTCTCTCTCTCGCCTTTTTATGTATTGTGTTGCGAGCACACTGATGATGCTATCAAGTTGAAAGTANCTCTCTCTCTCTCTCGCCTTTTTATGTATTGTGTTGCGAGCACACTGATGATGCTATCAAGTTGAAAGTAAAACTTTGAACATGGGTATAGTTGAGAGGGATTCGGTGGAAATCGAAAGAAAAGACGTCAGAAGAGTTTCTCGTGTAGATCAATACATGTGTAGATTGTCTGCTTTTTGTACTTGTCCATGTTAGCTAGCTACATGTCGTATAACATATGTGAGCTGTGGATACTACTAGTGGCGGCGGAAGCCTCACCCTTGTCCTGGGCTGTGTTTTCTCTTCTTCCTCAACACGAGTTGAAACAAAAAAAAAAGTGGAGGAGGTTTGAGTTGGAGGTAGGCTGTATGGTGGTTATGGTAATGGAAGTAGTAGAGTGACCATTGCCATGTTCCCCGAGCATGGGCATTACCCGCTCCATGAAAGATGCCGGAAAATGCCGAGCCTATATATTTGGTTTAGACATGTATATATAATGCCGAGCTTATATATTGTATAGTATAGTGGGAAATGGGTAGTCTGGTTGTTGAGAGCCTCCTCCTGGTAAAATGGGTAGGTAGAATAGATAGATCGTATATATGAGTTGGGAATTTTTCGGTGCAATCTTTGTTCCATGCACACACATAATGCATGGCACACAGTTTATCTATCCAATAATGATCTGTATGGATCATGGTTGATGGAAGAAGAAGCTGAACATAAAGGGATGCTTTTCCAATTGCCAAATGCAAGAAAAGAATATATAAAAGATCTCGTCACCGTGTTCTTTCTTCTCTCCTTCGTAATAATAATCATCATCACTTTGGTACATGGTTGCCGTCATCACCAGCATCTCTTACTCGTAACATTGCTAGTATATTGGATCTCCTCTGAGCGCTCCTCACTGTTTCTCTTCTTGCTAAAGAGAGAGACACACACAAACATACCAGATAAAGTTTTTCTTCTTTCCCTTCTGCTGCTGTTGGTCTGTTGTTGGTGGTGGTGCTATAGTAGTTGTTGTGATGGTGGTGTTTGTAGTGTTAGAGTGAGTGATGATGATATGGACCGGCGCATTCCTAACCAGGAAAAAATACAATTGACGTCACGACCTGACCCTTGACCTTTGCCATGTAAAAGAATTATATATTAGACCTGAGTGTTATCTTTTCTTCTACTGTTGTTTTTACTACAAGTGATATCATCATTACATAAGACGAAGATATACATAAAAAGGGAAATGATTTATTTTTTGAGAAAAGAAGGAAATGTGTTTATTCAACAAGAACAAGTTGAGTTGGTGGTGGTGATATGAAGTAAATATACTTATGTATAATATATTGCTGCTTTATAAAGAAAAGGATGAGGAGGAAGAGGTGGTGGTGGTTGGTGTAGTGATCATTCGTATTTCAGACTGAACACTGAACTGATCTCCTCAGGTGTGGTTTGGTCGGAATTAAATTCAAGACAAGTTTAATATTGTTATTTGAGTCGAGAAAGAGAATAAGAAGGGGCACGTGTTGATCGATTAAACTATAAAAAGTGAGAGAAAGAGGAAATGAGAAATTAACTTTTCAAAATATTCGTAATATGCAACTTTCACTGTCAGAGAAAGTTTTTACCTTGAATGTTGATTATGCCATTATTAAAGTCTTGGGAATGATCATGACGTCTTGGATGAAAGTTATGGTAGTGATGGTGGTGACGTCGTTGTCGGTTTCCTTCTTTTCATGATCTTCTCTGAGGTCGAGAAGAGGGTAGCGTAAAGTTGCTTAATAATAAGTTGCTTCTACTCTTTTCCTCACAACACGTGATGCAGTCCTTGTCTTGGAAATTGATGATTGATCTTGTTCTAGATGAAAATCCCGACGTTAAGACTAAAACCTTCAAAAATTATGATGATACCAAAACTAATAATTTCCTCGTGATATCACCATTACTATTACTATTATTGATATCACCACCAGTTATACCTGAAACTCTTATGACACCACTACTACTAAATTTACTAGGGCTCACAAGAGGGCCTCAATTAAATAGAAAATCATCGACTCTTAATGTACAAAATCAATAGAACACTTACCAAAATGATATGAAGTGCAAATTATGGAATGACTGAAACCGACTAAAGATAGATAAGTAGAGCGGTGGTGTGCATTCGTCTTTTCAATACAAAAAGGTAAAATATGGTACTCAAAAATCTTATATGATTTTGGTTTGTATTAAATTAGTACAATGCTTATTGTGTGTAACTTGTTGCCTGCTGCATCAGGTGAAAGCATTAATGGGACCGATAGTAATATAAATATAGCAATATGGGCTTAATGAAAACCGACAAAGGTTTTAATAAACTTTTTTTTTTGATTTTTACAGATCTGTGATCGCATCTCATTTCGAGGCGTGCAAGTATGAATGAATTAGATAGCTTAAGACAAGAAGCCGAGACTCTCAAAAATGCGATCCGAGTAAGTTGACATTCAAAAATAGGAAGGGGATATAAGCACGGAGTTATGATTGATTTTTTGAACTTTTAGGATGCTCGCAAACAAGCATGCGATACTACGCTTGTTCAGGCCACCACAAATCTGGAGCCGATCGGGAGGATCCAGATGCGAACAAGACGGACGCTACGGGGTCATCTGGCCAAAATCTACGCAATGCACTGGGGGTCGGACTCTAGAAACTTGGTATCAGCATCTCAAGGTAGGGAACCACTTGTTTATGTTTATATTTATATTTGTATCTCTCATATTCAATTTGCATTTCATTTTATTTCACTCAAGATGGAAAGCTCATAGTATGGGACTCTTACACTACGAATAAAGTACATGCCATCCCCTTGCGTTCAAGTTGGGTCATGGTGAGTACAATTTATTGAGTTTTTATTATTTTTATAATTTGTATTTAAATTCTCACGGCTTAAAAATTCTCCGGCTGGTTATCCACATAATTTTCTCTCAATTTTCTTGCTCTTAATTTTCGTAGACTTGTGCCTACGCACCCTCAGGCAGCTACGTGGCTTGTGGAGGACTCGACAATATCTGCTCCATTTACAGGTAAAGTAATGAATTCTTTGCGCCCAGTTGTTTTAGTGGTGCAAAGGATAATACTTTAATTGTGTGGGTGTCCGCATTGGGTCACGTAGAAAGACATAGTTGAGTTGCACACTAACAGGGTTATTGGATGGCATATTAGTTTGAAGACGAGGGAAGGTAACGTACGAGTCAGCCGTGAACTACCTGGTCACACTGGTTATCTGAGTTGTTGCCGCTTTCTGGACGACAACCAGATTGTCACGAGCTCTGGCGATATGACTTGTGCACTGTGGGATATCGAGACCGGCCAACAATGCACGTCCTTCACGGGTAAGTCCATAATCAAATACTGGTAGCAATAAGATAAATTCATAATGAAATTTATTAGTAGTAAAAATATTAATTCACAATGACAACTGTTGCTGCTTTTTCGACTTTTTTTAACTGTTTTTTTTTTTTTTTTTTTTTTAAATTTTAGGACACACTGGTGATGTCATGTCGCTGTCTTTATCTCCTGACATGAGAACTTTTGTATCGGGAGCCTGTGATGCTTCTGCCAAGGTTAGTCGAACATTCCTAATAATTACGTACATATTTGTATATTTTTCCTTTGACTCTAAAATACAATGTGAGCTCAATCAATTAACGTTTACCTACTTCCAGCTTTGGGACGTCAGAGATGGGCTGTGCCATCAGACTTTCTCGGGTCATGAGTCCGACATTAATGCCATTGGCGTAAGTACTTTACTGAAATTTTTGACATTTAAAATTCCATCTGCATAAAAATAACATATGAAGAATGTATGTACAAATCGGTTGGTTGCTGCCAAACATTACTCAATCCCGCTCAACATGATTTCATGTGCACTTTATATATGAACGTAGCATGCTAATGTCATTTTTGATATATGACTCCCTTACAGGTGTTCTAGCAGGTCACGACAATCGTGTGAGCTGCTTGGGCGTCACGGAAGATGGTATGGCTGTAGCCACAGGATCATGGGATAGTTTTTTGAAAATATGGAATTAGGCATCATATATTATTATATTATTAATTATTATTACTATGAATTGTATTCAAATTGGAGTTTGTATAGCTAATTATTAATTATTATTATTTTTCGTCATATAATTATTATGTGTATATTACTACATCATATACAAAAAATTATATACCGTTATATTATTGTGACAGTGGTGTGCGCTTCTTTTTAATAAGATGAAACAAACAAAAAGATAACAGGAGCAGGAGAGCAGAAAAAAACATTGTGTATTTGCAACCACACACGCTTTTTACCCTTTATATACAAAAAACACACAAGTAACATAACAGGTGAAAGAACAAGATGAATTTTAGACAAGAAAAGAAGCTTTCGTTTTTTCTTTCCTTTTTTTGTGCGCGTCAGGAGGCCAAGTAGGTGTTACAATTATGTCATATAAATCGTGTTATCGTCGTAACGAGTTTTTGAATTACTTGGTTTTAGTAAATTAAAACGTGGCGGTACAGTGCTATATTAAGTATCTATATTTGACAGGCATAATATTATTATTATTAAAAAAATATTGTTTAAAAAAATGGAGACTTTTTGATTGTTGAGGGGCACACATTCTTACAACACTAAAAAAAACTATTATGTGCATGTTGTAAAAAACAATTTTAGCTCGTCGAGTTTTTATGTTGGTAAAAATTCATACAATTTTTTTCTTCGTGAATGCTTAGTAATTATTATGATTATTAATTATCAATAAACAATTTAGGGAGATATATACAGACATACACGTACATATAAATTGAATATATTATGATTATATAAATTGTACATTTTCTCATCAAACAAAAAAAACCTACGTAGATTGTACAGAAAACAAAAAAATTAAAAATAAATGTGTGTCCTACTGATTTGATTATGAAAAGAAAGGTGTACGCTGAACAAAGTCAAGTCAACAAAGCAAGAAAAAAAACTCCAAAAAATATATATAAAAACATACTACATACATGTAAAACATACAATGTCCGCTATACTATCTTCTTATATAAAAACATGTATAGTAAAGCGAACAACTTTTTATACGAATTCATCAATCTATCATTTAAATTAAAATATATACCATAAATAAAATTTAAGGAAAAAAACAGGAATCGAGAAGGGGAAAAATGAAACAAGAATTTTAAAACAATGTAAATGGTATTTATAAAACTATATATGATAGTTTGTATTTGTGTATCCCAGATGCTCGCTTTTTTCCTTCCGTCAGCAGGTCAGATTTTTAACCGTTTTTGCTATTACATATATGAATACTGTTACAGTTACAAAAAATGGAGTCATTCTCATAAATAATTATTTATTAATTAATTCATTATTAAATAAACTATTTCAATTTACTTCAAAAAAAAAAAAAGATGACAGGTGCACCAGAGATACAGCCACACATGCCATGATCATGATTTTTTTTGTTCTGATGAGAAAGATGAGAGAGATGGTGAAAAGAAAAATACAATTCCAGTTATAAACGTTACTAATAATTATTTTAAATAATAATTGTATTATCATTTATTATTTATTTGAGTTGTATTGCGAGCGCTTCGATTTACATTTAAGTTTTTTTTGTCTTATCTTATTTTGAGTTTACACAATTCTATATTAAGTGATCATGTGTATAATAATAATAATTACTGTAATTAATTGAATAGTTTTTATGTACTATTATTATTGTTGTAAATAGGAGGTAGGTTTATAAGAAAGAGTTTAGAGAGGGAATCATTTTTTAAAAGAAAAGTTGATCAAGAAATAGCCTTTTTTGTTACAATTTTTCATTCATCATACAATATATTATGATATATGTGAATGAAGAGATGCTGATCAATCCACAACAATGCGAAACAAAAAAACTGTATATTTACTGCCAGGTTGTATCGTTGTCGTCATAATATTATTATCTGTAATAATTGTATGAAAATTTTTAGTAGCACAAAGGAAAACAGGAAGAGATAACATTATAATATATTATTACGTAATATACGTACAGAAGATTTTTTGCTTGCACACTTACTACACACAAACACACACAACTTATGAGTAAAAAACTATACATTTGTTTTTATTCTTATCATTCTTTCTTAATACAAAAATAAAAACATAATAATCTCTTCCACGATTGTTGTGAAAGTCGCACAGAAATAAATAAAAACAAAACCAAATAGACAGACAGACAAAAAACAGAAAAAAGAGAGATCAGAAGAACGGACAAAAAAGTTTAAATTTGTGTCAGTCGTGTCATTTTTTTATTTGTCAATGTTGTTGTGTAATGTTTAAAGAAAAATCAAAAATGTTGCTTATTATCTTGAAAAAGAAAACTAGATTATAAAATAATATAAATATACAATCTAGTAATTTTGAGAATGAAGAAGAATGCTTATACATATATATCTGATTGCTTGATAATATTATTATTATTATAATTATGTACAATACATATTATATATACATACATATATATATCTATATATATATAAACTACATAAATACCAAAATGACTGCTTATATAAAAAAAATATTTTCATTGATTGAATGATTTTTTTCTCATTTATTTGATTACATGCGTGATGATGATTCTTTCTTTTCTTTAATTTAATACTTGCATGATGATGGAAAAAAATATATTAATTAATTGTATATTATGTAATGTAATAAAAAATATATAATGCTACTACTCCTTTAAAAAATACATATTTGCTGCCTTTTTGTCCGTATTTCGTTAAAAAAACAAATTATGCTATTTTATAGACAAATAGAAAAAAGTCATAATCGTCATCTCTTTGTTACTCTTGTAATTATTTTTTTGTCATTTTTTTTCGAAAAGAAAACGTGGAACATACAAAAGAATTTTACACACAAACAAACACACATTTAAACATATTTGACATTTAAGGAAGAAGAATGTTATATAAAGAATATCACACAACCTGGCACACAAACACAACTAAACTTTATAGGTTTTTTTTCGTCTGCAATTTTTTTGTTTTGTTCATTTTAATAATAATTGCGAATTATTATCATTTAAAGGACATTTGTTTCTATACATTTTAATTATTTTATTTTTTTCTGATAAAATGTTTAATTTTTTCTATGATGGGTCAATATTATAATTATATTATGTTTACTTTTATCATTTTACTTTTAATTTTTTTTGCGTTTGTGAGCTTATTTTAAATTATAGATTTGTGGTTACAATGATTATCTGTAATATTAACAATGTATACATATTATGACTATCAACAACAGGTTGTAGAAGAAAATAACAATTTTATGAAGAATGAGAAAAAACTGCTGTGTCGTATAATATCCATAATACAATATATATTATACTATCAAATTACATATTATTATACGCAAGATATATATATAATATAACATTTTCTGACCTTATATAATACCAATGAAAAATATATATGAAATATTCGTATTGAACAATTTTTATTTTAAAATTATTGCCTTGTGTAAAAATTTGAATTTTTTATTTATTTATTTTTATTACATTTCGTATAATGGGATGTGATGATGAGCTTGAATTTTATTTTTTATTCTTTCATTCTTTTCATTTTTGCATAATAATTTTTTTCCAATAATAATAGTCGATTATCATTTTTGCTTTGCTTTCATGTGCCAGTATATTGAATGATTGCAATTGGTATATATGTATAGTAATAAACATGGCTGTACACTTTACAATCTACAAAAAATCGGAGGAGACACATTCTGGAATATGTTGAATTGAATGGCTATATATATTGGATAGATTTTATGAGGGACCATACGCATTCAGGAAAGAAATTCAACTGGAGTAAGTTACATAGGTACTTTTAGAATTTGTATCCAGCATAATCTACAACACACACTAATTAATTATTATTTTTGGCCGGTATCTCCTTCTTACCTAGTTTTATACACAATCTTTCATTTAAATATGAGGGCTTAGGTTATGTAAAAAACTTACCAAGAAGAGCTTCAAACTGGCCACCATACAAACTAAAAGGTTCATCATAATACCTACATACTATAACAACAAAACTGAAAGATTCCAGGATTTAACTTTATAATTGGTAAAAAGTTGAACAATAAACCTTGCAGGAGTGCTGTAGGTGTAAAAAATGTTTTAGTCTCTAAAGTAAACAGCAAACCATCACCACTACCACCACCATAAAAACAATGAATAGACACTGTCACTAAGTAATATATAGAGCAACATCATTTTAGGTGATTAATAAAAAACCAGAAAAGTTAATGGGGTTGGGCAAAAAGTGAAATTTACATCTTCTAAAAAACGTAACATCTTAATAATGCAGTCAGTCAAAAAATTACCATCTTACCAGTCAGTACCCATAATTATTTAGGAGCATTTGCTAGTCAACTTGATGTCAAAAAATCATTAACTTTTAAAACAAGAGAAAAAAAACAAGAAAAGAACAGGAAAAGAACCATATATACATACATATATTGCAGCCATGTTCAGCACATTACAACATTATAATATACCAAATTGTCAGCTTGCTCTTTAAAAAAATACATGATAAAAAATCAGTTTTTTTTTGGATTAAGAAAGTTACTATTTTTTTAAACTATTTTTTGCATGCTGCTTGCTTTGTCATTTGTCTGTAGACATCATCACTTCATCACTATAAATATCAACAATTATAACAACAACAACAAACACAAAAAACATAACTTCACACAACAAATATTAAATTTGGTATTTATCAATTTTCTAAACTACTTTATTACAAAATACTTTAATAAATATCTACACTTTTTCGACCAATCAAGATTGCATAGTTATAATTTTTACGTGATATATGTGTATATGAAATTATATAGCGGGATGTGTCTGGCGTTGTGTATTATTATTGCTGTATTATTTTATTAAATATTATATATAAATATCTTCTCTCTGTGTATTTAATAACTATACTAGCCATATTTTATCAATTATCCTATTTAACTCCAGTAAGAAAACCTTTAAATTATTGTTTTTTTTATTTTAAAAGGCTTTTAAATAAAAATACGTTGTTGTAATAAAATTTACTTTTTTTGTATTAAAAGTTGTTTATTGCATGTTCATCCACTTCATTTTATTTATTTTTTAACAAGAACCTGTAGAGATCCTGTGCATGATTTTAATAGTATTTTGTATTACTTTGTTTTCTTAATTCAAATTTAAAACTTTATTAGTTTGAAAAATAAACTTAGTATGCAAAACAAATAAACTAAACTAAATCTGTGACGGCTTTCACCATCATCGGAAATTCAAACGCAACAATAATAAATTTTACTTTCTTCGTCGTGAAAAAGTTCCTATTAAGTCCGAATTGTGAGAGTTGGAAGAGAGAAAAATGTGTGTGAAATATCTTTGTGGAGAGGTTTGCGTTTTTAAATATTAAATCCCTAAAAAAGGCATTCCATTGATGCTAGCTATCGCACAATAATGTTGTTTTTGAGTTTAACACAGTGCAGTGGAAGTAATCTAAACAGAGAGTAATTTACCACATTTTTGTGATTTAATGAGTGCTTTAAGTTTACCATATAAAGATAGATCTAGATTGAAATAATCATGAGGCAAAAAAATATTGTGAAAAGTTTGTGATCTGAAAGAAATATGCCCACACTCTCTAGGCTACATGTAGTGGCTGTATCAACAACCGAAGAACTGATTGAGTTGAGTTGAAAACAGATTTAATTTACGCCCAAATAATCCGGGCTCTTTAAAAAAAGAAAACTCGCATAACGTCCCGTTTGATTTGCACTGGTTATTATAGTACATGATTTTATAAAAAGTGGAAAAAATTATAATAATCTAAAAAAAAGCATTGAGCAGTTATTGTTTGCCAAAATAGAATAAATGATAATCTCTTGAAAAAACAATTTTTAAAGCCACATTTTTTGTTGGAATTGGAACTGGAAGACCAACATACACATTTTAAAGTATAAAACACACACTGTAAGAAAATAATTTTTAAAAACTATACAGATTGCGATGCACGTCATTTAGCAAAAAACATGGCGTACGTACGAAATTTAATGTGACAAGGGAAGGAAATAAAAAAATACATAAAGTAAACAAAAAAAGTTAAATTAATGTAATTAAAAAAAGAGAATTTTGTAAGAAAAGAAAAATATTAAGAAAGGAGCACAAATTCTCCTACCGTCCTGAAAACGACGTGGAGAAAAGTGCGGACGAACCAAAAACATTCAAATGTATAAATTAATTACATAAATATTCTATACTATATAATTAAGTATAACTATTATTGCATATAATTTATTTAAAATATTTTAGAGATAGGATTTAAAAAAAAAGTTTGAATAATTATTATAGCCATTTAGGTAAATAATTTAAATATTTAAGAATTGTGTAATAAAAAAAGCTATCTAGATGTAAATACATTAGCTCCTCCAAATTGGATACGGTAATATTTATCATTAATATTTCTTATAATTGAATTGGAATATAAAAGTAGAGTTTAGACCATTTTTGCAATTTTAGAAAAAGAAACGCTCTATACTCTTTCTTTTTTTTCCAAGGGAATGTTTGCACAAAAACAAAAACAGCAACACACATTTGTTACAATATCTACTTGTTAAGATTTGTGTATGAGTGTAATAATTATTATAATAGATAAATGATCATCAAAAAATTGTATTTATGTAATATATAGCCGCTTCAAAACAAACTGTTTCCTATTTGCTATAAAGCCCAACTGTTAAATATAATTCCTTGTTCAAAAAATACTACAAAATTTTAGAGAAAAATGGATATGATGAATATCTTATCATTTTTCTGTTGCTAATTATCAATTGTATTAGTAACTGGGAAAATAATTGGATATTCATTATATATTTGTATGGGTTTTTAGTGTATAGATAATTGTTTTTATAAATATTTTAAACTGTTATTATCCTAAACAAAATATACTAAAAACAATTATCATCACACATATTTATACGTTTTTCAAACACAAAAAATAAACAAAAAAACAATTTTTAAGTCAAACGTTTTAGCGCACCCTTTTGCTTTCATGACAAAACAAGCCGTGTGTACAAAATATTTTAAAACAATTTAAATATGTAATTAAAATACCAAAAAATTAATATTTATGCACGGGCTCAGGAACACAATTTAAAATATATTTGTACGTGTCATATATTGTGTATGTCACAAATTGTTTTGACATGAAAGCATTTTCATACGGTGTGTCCAAATTGGGGTCATATTTCAATTTCAAAATTTGATAGATTTTTTTTGTAAAAAACAAACATTTTGTTGTTCTTTTACCTGTGACATAAGACAGTGTTTTTTAAACGAATGAATGAATGAATGATGAATGAAAACTGAAGTGTTTATACTTTTCAAAAAACTATATATATTAGTATATATATTAATCATGAAATTCTACGAAATGTTGAGAAATACAGATATAGTGTTCAGTCCGCCAATTAATAGCCGACCAGCAAAAAATATAAAACACTTAAAAAACATTCACTTTGAAAAATATCTAAAAGAAAGATAGAGAGAAGCAGAGAAAACAGACCAAAAGATAGAGTCTTCAAAAAATATATAAACAAAACTAACCCCTTTCTGATTATTCAAAAAAAGAAAAGAATACCCTATAAAAATTACTACGGACCCGACTATTATATAGTCAAGTCCTATGTACATACATACATACATACATATATATATATACTCATCTAAAAAAAACTTTCTCTGCTATCTTCTCCAATCCTTCAAAATATATATACTTTCCAACCAAAGAAAGATGGCTTTGTAAGTGGCTTGTATAATCATCAACACACAAACACACATATATACACAAACACGCATGCAAAAAACTGGTATTTATCTGAACTAAAAAAAATTGAACAGAAAATGATGATGAAAGTTTGAATTAACCTTTTAAAAAAATCGAGTTTAGTTAAGAGTAATGAAACATGTGAAAGAGGCAAAAAGGAGCACAAGATAGAGGAAAAGGATATTTAAACTACATTGCACAAAATAAATATGCGTGTATTTGTTTTCTTTTTTGTAAAAATAAAAATAAATGTACTATAATAAATAGTAGACCATATTAACTTTTTTTGTGTTTTAAACAATTAATAAAAAAGCATTCACATCACTGCTACCCATGTAAAAACATATATAAATATAATGATGTTTAGGTAAGCTATCTTGTACTTGAAAAAAATTCCAGGAATGTGTAAAAAAACTATATACTCTATATACTGATCTACATTAAAATTGGTAAAAAAATTAAAATAATACTTTGTACATTTTACTTAAAACTATTTACAAATGTAAAGCTAAAGTAATATGTACCATGTATGCATGTATGCGTACACACAATTATTATAATGAAACATTTAGCTGTATAAAAAACGATTTTACTATTTAGAAAAAAAGATGATGCTGCCAAAGTCTATTACTTAACATACATATATAAAAAACAACAACTAAAATTACAATACTTATTACTACTATTACTACTACTTACTGTACAACATTTATATTTAATGTTCTTACTTAATTAATTACTTATAATTAACTGCAAGTTGTAACATTTAAAAGTATGTGTGTATTGTGTATTATTGACAAAGGAGAAAACTCATTCATTTTTAAATATTTATGCATAATAAGACTTCTTTTAGTTAAAAAAAACATTTAAGGTGAAGGAAAATAACAATTTAAGGGAAACAGAAGTGTGTTTATTACAAGAAATCAATATAACATATTTAACTAAAAATACATAAACATACTACATACATAATACATTCTATTATACACATTCATATTTTAAAAACAAATGATGATACCTATATATCAAAAAAGGAAGTGGGGGAAAAAGTTGTTGAAAAAACTCAACAATTTTTTTTCAGGATTTTTATGAATTAGTTTCTTACTGCTTGCGTCTCTGTAAAAAAATATTGATTAATTAATCATAATCATATAACTGTTAAATATGATGATTGTGGTGATGAAATAAATAATAGTAATTTAAGTTGGGATATTTATCGTAATTAATTGTAATTAATAGCTTTTAGATAATTAATATATACAAAACATATTGTAGATATATACATGTAATTTAAGCACTTGCTACTTTACTATATAAAAAAGCTGCATGTTCAGTATCATATATACAATACAATTTGATTTAAGATTAAAATATACTTGTTACTACATTTAATTAAGAACTAAGTTATTGTGTAATTTTAAAGAAATGTAAACTTATAATATATAGCTACATAATTATCAATCATACATTCAAAAAAATGTACGCGACATGTAATTTTTAAAACTGTGTAAGGGTCTGTGTATGTCTAAGAAAAGTACATATTATGATATTTGTGAATGTGAAAGGGTTGATGATACATAATATTATAATAATTATTATATAATGTATGTAAAATAATAATTAATTATGGGATATATACATTACATAAATATACATATATAACTCGGCTTGTATGAAAAATATTATGTGTAGCGGTAATTTGCATTAAAAACTTTTTGGAAAAAGAATGCTTCTTTTGATTAAAAATTAATCCAAACTATAAAAAATTCATTTACTTCTTGAAATTCCATTCATTTTACCTAACTTCCAATGTTCATAAATGAATTAAAGGCATTATCATTCTAATTGTTGCACATTTTAACATTACATTACTGGCTCTGTTACGCATCCCTTAGAATTGATTGATTGAGTGTCGAACCCAATAAAATCAATTCGTGTTTTGTTTCTTAAATATTTGTTGGCAAACTCAATTACAACTAGTTTCGGTTACACAATTTAATTACATCCCTACGTTCACGTTACTTTTTTCTAGTTCGGCTTCATAACAAAAAAAGGTTCATAAGATGCGTCTTGGATTTGTCACCTAGGTTACATGCATTTCCTTATATGAAAATATGGATAGGCAGCATGGTATAGGACTATGGAGTATAGTCAATAGTCAGAGTATAGCAAATAGCAATAGAGCAATAGTAGTATTTGGCTGAAGTAGTACGCAATATTATGCAATATGCAAACACACACTCACAATAAGAAGCATTGAAAAAGGCCAAATACAACACAACATACATATTTTTACATGTTGTTGGTGTGTATCTCTGAGACACACAACATTAAACAGCTGCGGTGGTAGGAGAGAAAAATAGAAAAGTTTGTGAGAGAGCACAAACCTTTCCACCAAAACTTGTCTTTCTTGATAGTTAAAATTACTAAAATTATAAAATCCGAAATTTCACAAGGAAGGTAAGTATAAATCTTTCAATTTAACACCTGTAATTTTTATTACTGTAAAAGATTTGTTTTAGGAGCTAGCAATTTTGTATGTTTTGGTTGCATCTTGGCGACTTGTTGCTGTCTAGTCGAACAGTTTATAGCTGTCACTTGTGCTCTTGAATTTAAGTTTTTAAAACATTCATATTTTTGACAGTGTTTAATTTTTTAATGACATTGTTAGCATACTATGGACAGTTTTAATCCAATCCCAAGCCCTATAAGGGCTCCAGGTAGTGTCGACCCTGTTCCCATGGATGTGTCGGCACCTTCAACTCCTCTTGGTGGAATGGGGCCGCCGTCGGTTCCCTCGTTGCCCGGGACCCCATTAGTGTTCACTCCCACGATTGGAGGACCAACAACTCCAGTCCCAAATGTGAATTTAAATATTAGCAGTAGTCCTGTCCCAGGCACTGCTCGATATGGAGTCGGGAGTGAGGGAGAAGTTAGGGTGGAAATGCCACCTCCACCTGCGACTTTTCAATACCAACCTTCACCTTCTTCCGGGACTGGAGCTAGCAATAATATCGGAGCAGCTGGAAGTGGTGGTGCAGGTGCAAGCTACTCATTCTCGACAAGTGAAAGTAACTCAAGTTCTCCTGTAGATAGTTCAGGGTTTGCGTTGTCTGATCTCTTGATGCAGTTGGAGGATTACGCTCCAACAGTAAGTCTATTTTGTTGTAAAAAAAATAGTTGGTTGGCTTAAAACTGTAATTTTCCGAGTTTAAAAATTTTGTACAATTTTAACAGATTCCGGATGCAGTAGCCAATCACTACCTCCACCAAGCGGGATTTGAATCTGTGGATCCCCGAATGTCAAGACTTTTATCGCTCGCTGCTCAAAAGTTTATTTCCGATGTTGTAAATGAAGCCTTCACACACTGCAAACTGAAAGGACAAGCTAACCAAACAAAGACAAAGGTCAAGGATAAAAAGTACTCTTTGACTATGGATGATTTAGTGCCAGTTTTGAATGAACATGGTATTACTGTTAAGAAACCACCATATTATACTTAATTCATATTAGGATTAAGAACAAATTTGATAAAATCATTTTAAATGAGCTATTATAGCAAGCAGTTTCTGCTTTGTACACCCAAGGTGTAATTTTGATTATTGTGAGCGTGTTAAAAATTTAGCTAATTAATCATTTAAGACATCCATTGTTAGTAAATTTACCCTCGTGTCATTATCAGTTTCCAAAAAAATAATAAGTATTAAGGTTGGTTGTTTACGTGATGGATATGAGGATGTGAGTGATTTTTATTGTACAATGTTGAACTCCAGAACAGATTCAATTAATGGTATAAGTTTATGAAGTATTTCTACAATTTATTTTCAAATAAAGCTGTACGAAAAGTATGCATGTACTTCTCTCATTTTCATAGCTACAACATTATTAGTAGTATAATATATTATTTTAAATTAAGAAGCGAGGTGGTCTCCTTTGCGGGTCAAGTTGTTCCACCGCATGCGCCACCTTAAGCAGGACAGGTTCCGTGTGTGGCTTTCCAACAAAGGTAACCCCAAATGGCACGTTATCTTGCCCGATTCCGATTGGAATCTAGTATATGACAAAATAATTTTTGTGAACAAATGAGGAAAGCATTTGAAAATTAACCATTTCGATGGATCTTACTTGTATCGATGGATATCCTGCAAAACATGCCATACTAAACCCAAATGGAGGAAAATCCTCCAAACTTTTTTCCAGCACCCCTACAGTCCGGCTGTCACTTGGGGTAACCACCGCATCCAAATTGTATTTCTCCATGATAGAATCCAAAAACTGTTTGGCATTAGCACGGTTTGTATCTCTGGCATCAATATACGTTTTATTTTGAAGACCATCAGTAGCTTCGGCGCTCTTGAGGATTTCTTGATTATATCCTTCCGGGAAGGGATGTTCTTCGTTGTACTGAATAATGTCGTTTAAGGAAGTAATCATGTTTCTAGTGATGGCGGTTTCGGATGGTGCTGGATAAACCACTTCGGTTTTTAGATATTCATTTATACCATGTTTCAGGTCATGCAGAATCATGATGTACTCTGACGACATTAAAATAAACTTGTTGATTTTAAATGACGTTACAACCATCTAGCATGTTGTAACGTAATATGTGTATATACAATACCATTCGCAACGGAAATATTGCCGAATAATTCTTTGGAAGTTGCATCAACCGGATCAATCACTTCAAAAATCGGGGATCTTTTCACGTTTTGCACCATTTTCTCAAGGTGTGGGAGTTGTTGGGGCAAGTGTGTGGAATTAATGACAGAAGTGTTCCAGTAGGGATAACGCATTACGCCAATACGTAAAAGACGCTGTAAATGGATATTGGTCATCATAACCGTAGCATAACATTTGACATGTAGCACGTGTTTAAGATATGAGGAAAAAACTATATGATTTTTTGCTTAATGAACTTACAGATTGGTTTGTAGTCGTCAGATATTGGTAGTAACTTGGTGGATGATGGGATGGCCGCTCATTTGGCAAAATCATGCCATCTAGCAAAATAGCCACGTCTGTCACGGTTCGTCCCATTGAACCAATCTATTAAAGAATTTGATGCCATGTAAACAAAATGATCTCACAAATTTTATCAATGAAAAGGAATATTAAACAAATTAAAGCTCCATTTTGATTACATTATCCTGATTTAATGACAATGGTATAACCCCTTTCATGGAAAACAACCCAAAAGTTGGTTTCATTGCACAAATTCCATTCAAGCTGGAGGGCACAATTGTAGATCCGTCAGTTTCCGTTGCAACTGATACGGAACATAAGTTGGCAGAAACGCCCACCGCTGATCCACTACTGGAACCCTCTGGTGTCTCGTTCAAGTTGTATGCATTCCTTGTTTGTCCACCTCTCCCACTCCATCCATTTGGAACGTTGTTGCCACGAACCCAGTAGAATTCCGATAAATTAGACTTTCCCAAAATTACTGCCCCCGCTTTACGCAGAGCTGTAACTACATCAGCGTCTTTCTTTGGGTGAATTCCTACCAAAGCTGGAGATCCCGCAGTGGTTTCCATTTTATCCCCTTCTGTGCCTATGCCCTCTTTGAGAAGCACAGGGATCCCATGCATTGGACCACGAGATCCGCCTGACTGTCTTTCCTTGTCCAACTCAAAGGCTTCCTTGATGGCATCCGGATTCAATTGCATGACAACTTTTAAAACGTTATTCATTCTATCTATTCTTGCCAAGTAGCATTTCACTAAATCCACTGATGTCAGTTGACCACTGGTAAATAAAATTTGAATTTGGGGTATTGTGATTTCCCTGATTTCAATACCCTTGCATGTTGAGTACTTTTCGTCAATTTCGTCAAGTTTCGGATTTATTTTTACTTTTGGAATTGATTTGTCTGCATTCGCTGACTCCAGTAAAAAGTTGCTGGTCGATTCTAATGGCGTTGTTGTAAGCAACACTGACATAATCCCATTTTCGTCATCCGCTGTCATGATTTCTTTTTCTTTTGGCGTGACCACTTTTACATTCACTGCAGATGTTGCTGAAGCTGCATTGCATGAAAATGTAGTCAAAATTAATAAAGACCATTCCAATAAACAAATTAATTTTATTTTGTTTCTTAATTGCCCTTTATATTTAATCATGGTTATACAGGGTAAACTATTACGGTATGTACACAATCAGAGAACTTCATGAGAGTCAAAGTAATATTCATAAAATTGTCTTGTGGTTGCCGCAGTATGAATATGAACTGATGATAGAAAATCTTACCTTTTTTACTTGACAAGAGTTGTGTATTTTATCTATTCATGCTTGTTGTTTAAGAATGCATTCATTAAACAGAGCAAAAAATATTCACTTGGAAATTT
This sequence comes from Zhuqinia jingwanae, assembly GCA_027744095.1. Taxonomy (NCBI): domain Eukaryota; kingdom Metazoa; phylum Arthropoda; class Collembola; order Entomobryomorpha; family Paronellidae; genus Zhuqinia; species Zhuqinia jingwanae. The sequence continues at coordinate 22 of JAHZNC010003605.1, read as the reverse complement.
GATATTTTTTCTTCATCACGAA
>JAHZNC010003604.1:0-10556 GCA_027744095.1 Zhuqinia jingwanae | reverse complement strand
GAAAGGTAGGTAGAAATAAAGATAAAAGTGTACCACATAAATGAAGCACAAAAAGAAAATATGAAGAGATGATTTATTTGAATTCCTAACTAAAAGTAAGCTTTAGGATTACAAAAAAAACTTGGTTTATGGTGAAAAAGGAAAGCTACATTGCAATGTAGCTTGTGTGTGTGCGTAGGTAATACATATTACCCACCTATATGCCCTTTTTTGTTCTATCTTCGTTTTAATTTATAATAAAATTTTGTATCCAAAAAAAAACACCTCGACAGGATCATATCTTCTTCTTCTTGTATCTGTACCATTAAAACCAACCCATCATCTCATATCCAATATTAGAGCAGCAGAAGCAGCAGAACAAGGAACTCTATAAAACAAACTGAAAAAACAGTAGAGAGATGTGAACTCTTGATAGGTTTTTTTCTCAAGGCAGATGAGCATTTTTTTACCTGATGATAAACATCCGACTCTCTACTTTCTCTTTTCTTTTTCTCTCTCCGCAAAAGTGGTTTTCATTTATTTATTCATTCAGTCAGAACAGAACCAAGCCAGAAAAAAAAACTTGTGACAGACAAGGAAGAAGATGAAGAAAATCCAGAAGAGACTGTTCTTTCTGTACCAATAATCCATCTTCCTTGAAAGTATAGAGCAGAGAGAGAGAGAGGGACGATATATAGGCACCTTTACCATTCTCGCAGAGAAACAAAGTTTAAATCGAGAAATCTCACAGAAAATGAAACATTTCCATTAAAAAAGGTGGATTCCTTTTGACAACTCCTTTTTGCTCACTCACTCGTTTCAACGCTCTTTGTAAAATAACGTACGAAAAAAGATGTACCTGTGTGTGTGTGTGTGGGATGGCATAGATATTACAGCTTAGCTTTCTTCTTCTTCTTCTTCTACGCTCTACTACTGCCATCACACATTTCTGTTTGAAACAGATAAGCTTTTTTGACGAATGATCATCATCATCATTCTCTCCTCCTCTATATTTATCTGCAAAATTGTAAAATGTAAGACAGATAAAAAAAAATTCTACCTTCTTTTCAGGAATAATTCATGGGAAATCGTGTCGTTTCCCGTTTTCCTTGGAAAGTGTACCCACTTACCTCCTTTCTTTCATAACAACTTTATAGAAAGAAAGAAAGCTATATAATATGACGACGACCAACATGCCTGTCTGCGGTAGAAGTAGTAGTAGTGGGACGATCTGAGGAAACACACACACACATGTAGTCATTTCCTTTCTCCCCTTTTTAAAGATTGCCTGAAAAAAAATCTTGTCTCGTGAACATCCGTATCCTGAAACGTCTTCCGTTTCATTTTAATGCAGTTGATGGAGAAAAGGTAGAGTTTGTTCCCTCTCTCTCTCTTGTTGTCCATATATTCTCACTTTAAGCCTTATAAATGCATGCATGATGTCACCATCGACTTTTCTTTTCACGAAACAGCCACCAGCACCATCAACATAATCTCTTATTCTTTATGTCAATAAAAGGAAGAAAAAAGGTGTATGTAAGTACACATGTGTGTGTAGGTATATATTCCCGACAAAGACAGGTTATTGCCCGGAGGAGGAGAAGGAAAAGAAGAGAAAAAAGCTTGAGATTTTGGTATAAATCGTAAAAAAGAAAGCTTGAAAATCATATAGACTCAATGTATGAAAATCCGATTTAGCTAAAAGAAGAAAAAAAGGTAACGCACTTTGTTGGTTGGTGATCGTTGATGCTGCGCTGATTCGATATTAGAGTGCTCCTGCTTTTTTTCCTAATCCAACCAGGTTTACCCTGATAGTTGCAGTGTTACGTACGATAGTATATTTTTTAGTATTGATGTGTGTGTGTTTGTCTCTTCCACTCACAACACACATCTGCTCATGTAATAATCATAATGCAATATTGAGAAAGCTACATGTATGTATATAAGCTTATTATTATGGATTGTTGGTGGTTGGTTATTGTACGGGAATATGTAAAGTGGAAGGAAAGAGAGTCTGATCTTTGATCGGTTTACCCAATAATATTGCATCATATATCATATCAGCGGATATAGAATGTGTCGTTGGTGCTTTCAATGACATTTTATATTGATATATATGTGTCTTGTGCGTACAACTATTGACAATTTTGTAGCTTATTTATTGCATTACGTTTTTACCTTATGCAACTGAATGAAAAAAAGGGATGATGATGTTGATGATAAGGACCATTTTGCATAAATTTGATGATTTTTTTTTGTAAAATATGTTATCGAACATTGAGCACAATCGGTTTTCTTGGTAGGGTAGTGTTTGGGATTTCCTGTTTTCCTGTCACCTTAAATTTAGTACAATCACAGGCATGCCATATAATTGACTAGAGGCCCCAAGAAGAATGGCGGACGTTTTTTTCATGCTTCTTTGACTTATGATTGTGTCTGGGTCGTATTATTTATGTGGTGGGCTGTGAGGGGAATGACGCAATGAAACGAAGGTAATAATAATAATAATAAATGAGAATGGGGGTAAGCAAGTAGGGTTAAGAACACGTGGGTATACCTATATTTATAGTTGTTGTTGTGCAAGTGCAGTGAGCTTGTTTAAGAGATCATTCTGGAATCCTACTACTTGGTTATGCAGCATCCAATTTCAATTTCGTCAGAATAATTAAATTTGACGAGCTAATTTCTTTTGTTGTGTAGTTGCTTCCGCATCCATCCAAAGGGAAAATATATGCTTTGATGCATCCAATATAATATCCAAAAAAATACCACGTTTTATTTTTCGTTTTCAAAGTGAAAGTGAGTTTGATTCTGCGAATTGAATATAAATTATTAGTACCATTCCATTTTTTCCTTTTTAACATGCACTCTCATCCCTTTTTGCAAAAAAAGAGGGAATCTTCAATAGGAAGCAAGCAAAGTAGAGCATATATTATGTGTGCCTCACTTTGAAATTATTTTTGCAAGGCGTCAATGAGGATTCAGCCAAAGACTTTGAATGTTTATCAAACGAAAATGTTCTGGGAAATTCTTATTTGATGTATAGCTTATTTATATGTAGGTTACCTTTCTCAAGTACATATGTAGAAGTGCCCTTGTCAAATGATCTTGCTTTGCTGCAAGTCAAAAATTCAGTTTGCATTATTGTTCAATTTCAATGAGTGAGAATAGTATACGTACCTTTTATACCTAAATTTTTGTGCATTTGGCAATATTTCATGTCAACAACATAACTTACCTATGTAGACGTCAAATAAAAAATCTTTTGAACTTTGACATGTTTTACAAGCAATGCGCTTCTTTGAGGTATTTAAAAACGCAACTAATTGAAATAAATTCGGTTTAAAGCACTAAAACAAACAAAACCACACACTTCCATTACCCTACGTTACCCCATACCAAAAAAATGTTTTTGGATGTAACATTCCAGGAAATCAAAAGAAACAGGACAGCTTGCCCAAACAGCTGCTGAAAATAAATATTATGTTGCATCATCACCCTCCCACCCCCCAAAAAAACAACAGCATCAGCAGCACACGAAACATCCATTATTACAAATTATAAACTTTCCCTTTTTTTATCCCAAGGACACGTAATTTTGCACAGGCATTTTTTTATATATTTTTCATAGCTACTCACTCCTCTCTACAGCATCATCATCATTAAGTATACAAAAACAGTTATCAAACTACAGAGTACGTAATAACAGCAGTGGTTGTGGTACTTGTGTGCTCGTCGTCGTTCGTCCTGGTGGTACTTTACATCACTTGCTACCTTCTTCAATTTGTCCATCAGAGGTAATGACTTTTGACGACAATGACGAGCGCAGCGTATCATGATGATAATCATGATGATGAAAATGAATGACAGCAAAAAAAAAAAAAGTTTGCAAACTTTTTTTTGTCCTTTTTCGTAAAACACAGTAGTAGTTTTGTGTGACGGATGACAATGACTTACTCTTCCTGTTTTTTTGTGCTACTTAAGCACACCTGCTCTGATGGCTAAACATTTAAGAACGGGCGCAGCATCAGTCGCAGCAGAAGCAGTAATAATATTAGTAGGATGATCACTTGTGTTTTTTTATACTTTTCTTTTCCCCGTCAACTTTCACTGTCTTTTTTTGGATGATCGCCAGCGGAAGAGAAAAAGGAGGAGAAAAAAAAACAGGTTAATATCAAGGAAAAGTGACTAAAATAGACTCATAGTCAAAAGTCATGTATGTATATACAAAAGTATATATATTTTTTTTATGATGATCATTCATCCGAGCAAGTATATAGTTATTGCTCTTTATCAGCAAGAGTCATCATCATCACGTTCTCAATGGCAATTATACGTACACTTCTTCCAGCAGCAACTGCTGCTGTTATTATAGTGCTGCTGCTGCAGAAAAAAAAGGAGCAATTATTTACAAACTTTTTTTTTATTTGAAAAAAAATGACAAAGAGAGAGAGAGAGAGAGAAGAGGGACGAAAAAAAATGAAAGGACTACTTTGAAGGCAACTACTTTAGGATTCTTTTTTTTTTCTGAAAAAAAAAAACATTTTTCCTTGAAGCAAGTTATGATATGCATACATATAGTCATATGGATATGATATGGATACACCTGTTATAATCATGATGATATTATGTACCATATGTATGCATCCCCTCAAGCTCAAGTAATAAAACAAAAGGAGCGCAACTTTTTTTTTTTAAATATTGTTATTTCAACCTCTTTCACTGTGATTAAAGCCCATTATAATTTCATAAAGGCTAATTAAAAATTCGTCTCAAGGGACAAACATGACCGGGTTTTTTTGTTGCTAAAAATACATACCTACCTACTTTATTATTATACTTTGCTTGCACAAAATTACACTTTTTTTTGTGATATGGAGTAACATGCCTATGCAGTGTGTGTGTGTGTGTTTGTATATATATAGCAGTAAAATTGCAAGACTGTTACTATTTCCAGTGTATAGTTCAGTCTAGGAGCAGTTTATGTTTTTTTTTATTAGAAAGGAAATTAAAGTTGATTGGGTTGAATAATAAATATAGAGACACCTGCTATCTCATTTTCGTTTTATTTTTACTAGTGCCCTTCCCTTCGTGTGCACCAGCAACCAGCAAGATAGGATCAATTTTATTGGAAAATGCAAGATAACTGTCTCTAAATAGGTATATGTGTAATGTAGTAGGTAATTACTATCATGATCAATCGTGTTCTCTTTAGATCCTTCTTAAAAAGAAAATGTGAGATAACAAGTAGTCTATAGATATGTAGATACCATTCCAAAAAAAAGTATAGCTATATCACTTTGAATTTATAGGTTAAGTGGGGCTCTAGTTCTTTTTATCTTTTTGGTACATCTTTATAATCCCAGTGGACCATCGGATTACTACTACAGAAAATGAAAATTTTAATTTCTTTCTTTTTCTTATTACTTTTTTTTCGCTTGATACTTAATATTATTACTATGATGCATACTACTATGTATTATGTATGTATATTGATGAATGATGAATGTGCGTATGTAGGGATTATGGACAATAGATAAATATTGAGTGATTCTCCATTCTTTTCATATTACATACAATAATAAATCTTGAATTTTCTACCACTCCCTTTCATAATATTATTCTCCGCCAAAATTAAAAGTTCAAACTTTTCTATGTTGGGCATTGGCATTATCGCATATATTTTACTTGATTTTTTTAAAAGAGAAAATGAAAATCCTTTGGGAAATCACGTAAGCACCCCACACATCTTCCTTTTCTAATGGATATATTTCTAGAGGATACATGTAGTAGTAATTATTTCTATTACATCAGAAATATGATTTATTTTCTTTGGAAATATTTACGTAGATAAGATACACATTCAAATTTTTGAAAGAAGATATAGTGAAGTGAAGATATAGTCAGGTAACTTTAGAAGAAGTCAATAACTCTCTTTTTTGTGACTACATAAATAATACAATAACAGTATGCATATATCTGCTTGCTTTCCTATGAAAGTGAATTTTTATTAAATTTTTCTCGTTAATAATACATGCTTTCACTATAAAAACGTATATTAAAATAAGGAATGTGATGAAAGGTTATATATTATTCACAATATTTATATAAATCATTTCCCCAATTTTCCGGTAGACTAAGCAGTATAGCGCTTTACATGGGTGCGTTCAAGCTAAAAAAATATTTTGCAGCTAGTATTATACATGTGTGTCTCTCTCTCTTGATGATGATGATAACTGTCGTGGTGGAAGCTGCTAGGGATGATGAGAATTGGGTGTACTTGAAGCTATATATATATATATATGAGCTTGTTGAGCATATTAATAAGTTGACTGTGTAAGCACTTCAAGTTGACTTTGTAATCAGTGAGCTCTAACAAGACTCTTCCGTATTTTATTGCGTTTATTGCATTAGCTAGGTATACGCAGTACACGCAAAGTGAAAGTTATATAGGGAGACTAGATTTGTGCAGGAGTAGGAGCTGTAGTAGTCATTCTAATAATCAAGTTTTGCTTTAATAGATAGGCTATTTGTTCAATATATATATATACATACCTATATCGTTGTAGGTTTATGTTTACGTTTGTTTGAGCACGATTTACACACGTACATGGAGAACGGCTTTGATTTTCTGGTATGCTCGAGAGAAAAAAAGTAGCCCTATACACACACTGCGCGCATATATGCAAGCTTATTGAACTGTACAAACTCTAGGAATGCTGCTGCAGTAGACAGTTTGCTTCCAAAGCTTCACATTTTTGTATGTGATGTTGCTTGACTACTCCTGCTGCCTGTGTTAAACCGGAAGCAGAGCATCCAAAAGAGTTAAAAGAGGGCAAGCCAGGTGCAACTAATCACTAATTACCGAAAATTGAGTTGAGCAAACAGCAGCAAAGGCAGGGACGATTTACCAAGAGGGATAGATAGCACAGCACTGCTGCTGTACACCAGAGCTTTATAATAGGCGTTTGCACTAAAAATAGAAAATTCTACTCTGTGGATCTGGGGTAAAATTGTATAGGATATCATATTAACAACGTATATTATACATTATCAATACATTGTACAGAATTGTAATGTACACACATTTATATGCATATTGTTTAACCAATGAACACAGCGGTATATTGCGTAGCATGTGCGGCTGTAGTGTGTTTCTTTAGTGGGGAGATACCTACGTACTTGTTATGCATTTTCCCCTCTGGCTACACTTTCTCAACCCCACAAACTCGCTCCCTTCTCTTTATCCTATTCTAACAAGTGATTGTAATATAATCGAGGCATTGTTGCATGCACACCTATCTATTCCCTTTCAACTAAAAAAGAAGTAGGTAACACAACCACTTTTATTTTGTACTCTGCGTCATTGAGAAAATGCCCGGATCTTGTATCTCTGTGTGTGTGTGTGTGGTACATTGTCTATACCACACACCATCATCACCGGATATATGTACTATGGAATAGGGTTGCTTGTTTCACTCCTCTGTAGTAAAAAAATAATATTCTTTTTGTAAGTGAAAGTCTGTGTTTAAAAAAAAGGAAGTTGGCTAGTGGAAAAAAAATACCTAGCTGCTTCTCTGTTTGCACGTAGTGCGCACAAACGCCTCTCTTTTCAAGTGAAAGCAGTGACTGAATGGCCGACAGCTTTAAAAAAAATGTATATATTGTATACATACAGGGTCATAATATGTATAAAGCACAATGTGCACACAATGGAAAAGAGAATGGAAGGCCTATATTGTATGAGTGTGTGTGTATGTTTGTGTTTGTATAACGTAACAATGTAAAATGGCTGTGTAAAATGCAATGTGTTATTATTCCCTGGCGCAATGTGGAAAGAAAACTGAGAAGGTGGAAAGAAAAGATGGAATCGAATTACTTGTTATTTCTATTCCTAAAGGCATCAGTAAGATCGTCTTGTTTTTCATCCGTTGAACTGAACAAACTTGACTTTCTCCTTTTTTCTTTCATCTTCTATAAAGCCATACTAAATAGTAGGTTCATATGGCGGGCTTCTTTTTTTCCAGGCTAGTTGAACCACCTCAGCATAGTGGGTGAGAGAGAGAGAGAGCGCGATTACAGTCGCTTTTTTTACCTTTTGAGATTTTCTGAATATGTGAGTACCTGAGGCTTGGCTGCTTACGAGCACGGAGCACACTTTTTTTTCCAAGAACTAATAATAAGACATGTAAAGAAGAAGAAAAAAAACAACAACACACATGTTGTTTGTATCTGTGTGAAGAAAAGTGAGCAATTATTAAGGTTGGCTTGCTTGAAACAGCGAAGGAAATTTTTAATGTTGGCTGTTTCGTCTTTTTTTTCTCGTCCGTCTACCCGCATAGGTAGGCAGTGTACATAGGTATATGTATCTCTCTGCTGCTTCGCTTGCTTCCGTCGTCGTCGTTGTTTGTTGCGTTGTAATATTGGTGGTTGGAATGGAACAATTTATAAAAACAGTTTTGTTGCTTTTTGTTCCCCTTTTTCCTGACTTGTTCTCCAAATTCCTTCATTTTTTTGTTGCTTTTTCTTTTTTTTAAACAAAATACAAAAGCTCAAACCCACATATAGAATTTTTTGGAAGGAAAGAGGTACTTATTTCTATACCATGAGAAAGAAGAATGAAGAAAAAGAAGGATGGCATAAAATATATATTATGCTTCTTTTTTTTACTTGTTTCCTCGATCGGAGGAGAAATGTGCATTTGGGTACAATAGACAAGTTGAAAAATTAAAAATTTACTGGGAGGAATTTCGTCCATTGACCTATATAAACATTTTAGCGTTGTTTGTTTCGAGATATAAAAAAGGCGATGTAATAATATATTTGTTATGTGGATACTTGAGGCACTACAACTACTCCCGTGATGTTTTTTTTCCTACAAGCCAAGCAAACAGGTAAAAGTGGCGGAAAATCATTGCGAAATTTGATTTCCCTGTAGGAACAATAATACTAAGACGGATTTTTACTCTAATATCACCAACTACGTATCACGAAACAAGACAAACGCATTAGCAGGAGGGCACACACACACGCAAACTATAGGCACGCTACGGTACTCAAGTCAAGTGCTATTGGATGGATTATATGTGATCAAAAAAATAAGCTGACTAGTACCAGAAAGCAATAGGAGGCGCATTTTATAAGTTAGATCATGGAAGAGCAATCAAGGACAAAAGAGATATAAAAAAGTGCTCATAGTATTATTTTCCCGCTGCTATAATAAACACCGCGTGCTTTAGGTTGAAAAATAGGTTTTTTTTTTATATCGAAAAAAGCCTATTGTTTGCTTGAGAGTACACCAAAGGATGTTTAAAAAAAGTAAAAAGCATGGAAATTGCCAATTGATTATATTTAAAAAAATACAAATTTAAGGGCACCCGAGCAAGTTATGTATATTTCGATGATGCCCTCCTATTACTGCTAATTCTAAGTACAAAACTGTTGTTTCGATGAATCAGGTAACGTGTTCCCGCTTCTAAAATGACCATTAAATATTTCAGGGAAATTCAATTCCTCCATTGTGCTCAAGGTACATGTTTAATAGTTTAATAATAGGCTACTATCTGACTTAAAAAATTATAAGGCTAAAAAAATATATACTGTCTGTGTAGGTACTTACCTAAGTAGGTATACACATTTTGGGAATGGTGTAATTGAATACTAGGTAGTAATACAATAACATTTTGGAAAGCAAGTGGAATCATATATTAGCTATTTTATTGCGAGATATAATATGTCATGCTGATGTTTTGTTATAAACAAATTAAAAAGGATGAAAGTTGAAAACTATTTGAGAATAAATGTGTAGTAGTTGTAGCTTTTAGTCGTAATTGTTGTTGAAATAAAACACAGTAATTTTGGTAAAGGCGACTCGAGTACCACATTGCACCAGTTCAAAGTACACACAAATTTATTTCCCGGAAATAAAAACATTGTTAAAAACGACATTATACTCTTGTTTGTGTTACATCATCGTACGAATAAATGTAGAAAATGATGCGAATAAACCGAATATATAAATGTACCGAATCTTTGCTGTCCTTTGTCCTTTACTAAACTCATCTAACATGGCATATATTTCAGATGAATAAGTAGTTTTGCAGACAAACCAGCTCAGCATACAACCATTCACCCTTTTAGACACAGTGCTTCGTAAATATAAAGGAAACGTTATAAAATGCTGAATACTGCAACAGAATTAAAAAGGATTTATATTACTCCATTATTCTCAATACGCGCATGCAAAATGACAATTTAATTTTAGTGGGGATTTTACGTTTGTTTCAGTGCGGTGACATGACATGGCATGCAACATAAACGAGGTGACCGTGCACCGTTCGTTCGTGTGTGTATGGGTTTGTTTGATGGTCAGATGGTGGCATTAAAAAGGGGTTAAAAAAATTAACCATTTCACCTGTTTTATTTTCTTGGTAATTTTTGTATCTAAACTTTTCGATTTTCAGTTTTCAGTGGTTGCTTTCGTATCTCTTTTATATAACTTTTTCACTGCAATAAAACTTAATCATTTCGTCAAGAACACACGATAAAAGACGGCTTTAGTTGTATCTTCATGTATA
>JAHZNC010003603.1:0-22408 GCA_027744095.1 Zhuqinia jingwanae | reverse complement strand
TTGATGACTTGATGGCTGATGACCAAACCTCGTACAAAAACCTCTTAGTAGTACGTGTTTCAATTTTAATGCATAACATTGACATTTTCCTTTTCAGAAACACGAAGGAAAACTTACCTTCAAACTGTCAAGTATCGCTTGCGTAGCCCAGCTTTGTGTGCAAGGTTTCCCGTTGCCCCAACCCCTGTTTTATTTTATTTCATGGGCCATCGTATTAACCGTGTTGGCTATAGGATTGCTCTCCGACAGAAAATTCTACCGAGAATGTAGCATCCACAAAATAAAATGGGTATAATGTAAAAACTAAATTTGCATTAGTTATCTATCTACCTAATATGCTAAATTTGTCGTGTGGGTGTTTTATTGCAGGAAAGACTCAAAGCCATCGTTATATATTGTTTGATTGGTTTAACTACGTCTTTATATCTTGTCAAATATCTTGGAATCCACGAAGCTGCCTTTTCACCTGACCCTGAAATTTTGGAAGCCAATCTATCCGCAATGGAAGGGCCAGATTTCTTTCGCACAAAACTCATGGACGAAATGGGAATCCTAGTCGGAGTCACATTGCTTCTATGCGCACAGTACCTTGCTATTTTAACATTGATTTGCTTGTCAAGAATTTTTCTGCTGTTGCTACAACTTATCATGGTCTCATTTGCAAGTTGTATGACAAACCTGAAAAAGAAGAGGAACATGGAGAAAGAAAATTGCTGTGAATAGTGTATAGTTTTGCATAGTAGTACGTGTGTGTTCAATGTAAACATAAATACACATATTAATAGGTGTAACGTTTTACACTCTAGTATAATTTTAAGTTTTGTATAATGGGTGTCGTCTAATCTTAATCTTGTACCTTGATCTTGTTCCTTTTAATGAACGATAAATAAATATCTGATTACACGAAAGGAACTAGCAGTAGATTTTATGTCTGTTCTTTCTTCCGTTCTTTTTCGTTATCTATCAAGAAGAAATATACTTATATGTGTATTGTAATACCGTTTGTGATAGTGACGTGAATCAAAATCATGATTTTATAGTTATCATATCACAAAAACATGATTGGGGTTTTACGAGTCGTAAATTACGACTACTAGCAATTTGTATGATTCAGAAGACAACCACTTCACATTTCCATAATATTTTGAGCTCGAGCAGGTGTAAGCCCCAAGATAAAGCTTTACAAAGTTACAGATTTTTTAGCTGAGTCGTGGTTTTTTCCTTTCCAACAAGAAAGAGTGACTGTCGCTGTGATTTTGTCATTAACATAATAATGGTATAACTATTAGCATTCACCATAGGTAATTTGGATTTTTGGTTTTGGTGGATTTAGGAATCTACCCACAGGCTAGCTAAATATAATACTCCATTTCATGATCAGTGAAACGTGAAACACTCTTTTTAAATAAAAAAAATGTCCAAAAAGGTATTTTCCCGTTCATTGTAGTATACCAGTTCGCGCGTCATTCCTTGGACACTATTGAAACCCCCAATCACACCACTACTACTGCACAGCAATAAACCAGGCCGCTTGGTTAGACTTATTTGGTTTATGGCTTTATCAATTACTGCCTTTCAACTTTCTTATCCAGCAGAAGGGTATAAAGTTGAATTGAAGAAAAGGTGGGCTGATCTTTGTTTACAGTCACCGATGCCGATACAATTAACTACACGTAGCTCTTCAGCTGAGAATGAGCTTGTTTTTCTAAAAACATGTCCACAATCTGAGAAACAGACAAGCTAACGTGTTCAGACCTGCAGAGCTGTCAATTTCAGTATTTCACCGTCAACCGTATTTACATATCACAAAAATTCTTAGTTTTTCATTTGAAATAATTCTGATAAAATAACTCTGATCACGATTTCGGTTAATATTTCTATTTGTATTTACATCAAGCCAAGCCTATGGCAAAGTTTTTGTTATTTTTCTCGTGAGTTATAAAAATATAAAATAACAACTCAGATATAGTGTTTTATTTTTACTCTGCAAGTGGCGGATTTTAAAGATGAGTTCCAACGTAGAAATCCCTTCCACAAGTGATGACGTCAACGACAACAGCAAAATTGTTAAAAATGTCGGCAATGAGGACCTTGCTTCTACTACTACTACTAAAGTTAGCATACAGAGCGGAGAACTGCCGTTGGAGGAACATTTAAGCCTGAATTATGATAATGCAACTAAAGACGACAAGGTCCATTCTGGCGATAAAGAAGGTGAAAACGAAAATGTTTCTAAAACGTCCATGGACTCTAATCCCACTGGCGAAACGAAGGAAGCATTAATATCTACGTCTTCAGTTGAAAAGAGCAGAGGGGCTACTTCTCGCCGTGGAGCTCGAGGTGGAAGCAGGAGAGGGGGCAGTCGTGCAGGAAAAGGGAAAAGGGCTGATCAGTTTAGTAGAGGGTATTTTCACCATGACACGTCTGATTTCCATGCTTCCTTGTTCCCCCCAATGCCAGAAAACTTGCCATCTTTTAGTTTTCCTGACGCTGAGTCTAATGAGGAGGTTAAAAATAATGACAATCCACATCCACGCGTGCCACCAGCGAATTACATGTCTCGGGATCTGATGATTCAATTAGCGGTATTTATGACAAAATTTATTAGTAGATATAAAATTGTATGTATCCCATTAAAAAATTATAATACGAATCTTTGTTCTTGTTGTTTTAGACCAACATTAATAGCGGATTCTTTTATATAAACAACGCTTGCGAGCTGATAAAGCAAAGTCAGATAGAATTATATCATGCAAAATACACCCTTGAGCGCATATATAGGAGCCAACATTGTAATCTGGAACAGGAAAGTGGACAAGACGGGTTATTTTCGGATGATTTTACAACCCCAACGGTAGACCATGTGCATGAGACATTCTTGGCAAGTACAAGTCCACATCACGGCCATCTAACTTCCACCGAGAATAGTTTTGACACAGTGGCGGAGCCCCCTAGGCCAAGTCATGCTGGTCAAACATTCAGTCCTACTGCGGAGCACGTCCAGGTGCAACTAGATCCCCACCAATTTATGGATGATCAGAAAAATTCGAACGTCGAATTAGTTGTAGCAGATTTCACTGTTGGTCGAGGAGGAGTAAAAACAGAAAAGGGGCGAATTGTTGGCAGAGGACCTCGTGGGTATCGTGGTGGTAGAGGTAAACGTCGCAAAGAAGAGCCATTTTCAACGTATAATTCAGAGCATGCTCATCAAAGTCTCAATGGAATCATTAAACGCTTAAGTTCACCAGACGGAAAAATTAGAAGTCGTAAGAAAAATTTTCATCACATCATCAGTTTCTTTTATTTCTTTTTATTTAAAAAAAAGAGAAGGTATATGAATGGTTTTTATTTTGATAGAGCTCAATAATAATCCCTTCCCAGCCATTGTGCTTCATGACATACAACACCTTTTGGATACTCAAGGGATGCTCAAGGAAAATACATATTTAGCTGCAAAGGTAGGGTAAATTTATAAATAGATGACTCTCGAATGCTAATTTAATCTGTAATTAGTAATTACATTATTCTGTCTTACATAATGCAGGTTGAAGCTTCCTTTGATCGAAAGTTTAAACAACTAGGTAAACTTATAAGGGACATAAATCCAAAGCCCAACATCGAAAAGGAAGAATCTAAACCAAATAAATCGGAGAAAGGACACGATCAATCCGCTGTTCAAGTAAGCAATCTACCAACTCCTCGGTCAAATGATGAAGAAAATGAACAAACACGTAAACGTAAACTGCCTCCTATAATCATCAACAACAGTACAGATCACACACAATCCAAAAAAGGCAAAGGCGGTAATGTTCCTCGTTGGAAGCAGCTACGAGTTGAGCCAGATGTTATGAAACGTATACTAGATCGCCTTCATCATCCTCGAGATTTGAACGACGATCCAAACTCCGAATGTTCCAGTAAGATTTCAGCTTTTTCCAGAGATATAAATTATAATAATAAATTATATCATATAATTTATAATGATAGTTTATCAACATTATATTACTTGATTATGACAGGCGTGCCAAATTCTCAGCATTCAGATTCATCCAAAGCAGCTACCCCCATAAAGTCATCTGGTACTGAAGTAAAAAGATCCATCATCAAAGGCAACCGGGACTTACTGCCATCTTTAAAATTATTATCACCCTCCTCATCCACTTGCAGCAACTTTCCAACACTTGAACCCAACAACTCAAGTGATGAAAGTTGGCGTACTCCTCCCGACGAAGAAATGCTTGACCTGATGCCCGGTAAAAACAATTGTGCCTGTGCAGACAATGAAAATCCATTGTTGTCATCTCATAATGACTCAGGAAATTGTAGTGATGCTCTCAATAAAGTAAAAAAGGAGCATAAACGTTCAAAGAGCAAGTCCCGGAAAAAGAGTTCAAGTACGGAAACAGAAATTGTTCATACAGTTGTTCATCAGCCATCTGACCCCTTTTACAATGACAGTGGTACGGAACATGAAGAAAGTAAGTGAATTCCTGTTTATGATTGACTTTATCAAAACTTCCAAAATCGCAATTTGAGTACTCTTGACTAAGTTAACATAATATGTATATATACGTTCCTTATAGGTCCCCAAAATTCAGATGATGACGAAAATGAAAACTGCTCACATTCTAGCGATAGTGAAGACTTATTCATAGAGGTACGAAAAACGTCAAAGACACACGGCGAAGGTGTATCAGAAACAAGAAATTGAACTAGCCTGTACTCGGTTTTTTTTTAAAATTTAATTGCTGTTGTTTTGAAGCCAACTATTATCGTAAAAAGTTTTCACGTGCTTAGTGCTTTATATGTATTTAATTTTATATGATGATTTAATGATTTGTTGGTTTGTACTTTGTACATAGTTATGTAATAGTAGATGTTTCTGAAGTCAACTATTAACAATTTAACCTTTATTTATTGTTCTAATTTGTAATGTTGGCTGGTTGACTAGTTCAGGACATAACACTCATACTCACTTATGTTATAATTATAATTTGTGTTTAAATATGGTAATAATTTCTATAAATTTTAAATTAGCAGTGTTGGGTTTAAATAATTTATGTACTACAATTTAATATAATTGTACAAACTCATTGTTCATTTCATTAATGCTAATTTACAGTCGTCGTAATCACATCATGTATAAATTATGGATATATATCTTATTTTATATAAAGTAAGATTTTCTTTATTATTATAAGATTAAAATGTTTTTATAATATAATTTAATTATAATATTTTTTGTTTAACGTGATAAGTAGTTTAATAAAAGGTGAAAATTGCAAAGATTTCACCTTGACTAATGGACTTCATTATTGTAAAACTGTATATTATTTAAAAACTGATGACTTTTGTGCAAAGTAACTTATTTACGAATAAATTATTTTATTGATTCGTAACATTAGAGAACACACTATAGTTATCGTTGTAATATCTTCAGTCAGATATTGAAATTCAATTCAAATGCGCCCTACATGAAATGTAATGATAAAATGATAAGCTTATATAAGCTGACGGCATATATATGGTCGTATGAGTCGTATGGCATTCACCCACGAAAAGGCAACAAAGACAAAAATGGCTAGAGCTGTATATCATCGATGTGCAGTGTGCCCCAAACTTAGGGAGGAAATACAATGCAGATGCATTAATAAACAAAACGGCTTTGGGTAAACACGTGTTTGTTCTATATTTGCATCTGCCTACATGCACCATGCACTGCTACACTACTTGCTGTGTCTTCAGTTCTAACTTAGAATTTCTAAAATTAGTTTATTTATGCCTTGCGTGCATTTACTTTTAACGAGAAAACTTGTAGTTTAAGCCGACAAGTCGTGAAAAATACATTAATTTCATCGTCAACTGATATCGGGTTGTATACAGTGATTTATTATATTATTTGTTCAAAATGGTAAAAGTCCGGGGAAGGAAGGTGAGCCTCACCACCTCAGAGTTCGTGACGAAGGATTTGGTGGGACCGAAAGGGAAGCGCAAGAAGAAGGCCCCTGCTGGCAAGAAGCTTGTGAATAATAAGAAGGCGAAGAACAGTGTGGTAGATAATGATGTTCCGTTGGAGGAGGAATCGGGGGAGATTGGGGCGGTGGTGGTTAATGATGTGATTCTTCCGGAAACGAGAATGTCGGATGCTCCGCCGATTCGAAAGGCAAGTTACAATAATTTGAATAATTATTTAAAGAATGATGATTATTGAGAACTGGTAAGTGGTTTATGTATGGGATAAATTTTAACGTGTTTATTTTTAATTGCAGAAGATGTGGCGAAATAAACAACGCGTCCTGGTATTTGGATCCAGAGGAATTTCCTTTCGTGGAAGGCATTTCATGGAAAATCTTAGAAGACTGTTACCGCATTCCAAAAAGGAAAGTAAAATGGATAAAAGGGACACAATGGAAGCAATCAATGAGGTAGGTCTATCGTAAATAAATATTGTGCAGCATTTGGGAGGCGTATTTTTTATGTATATGTAATTTTACATTAGTTTTATTTTGCTGTCAGATATGCGAAATGAAGAATTGCAACAAAACCATGTTCTTTGAAGGCAGAAAGCAAGGTGATATATATCTTTGGCTTTCGGAAATTCCAAAAGGGCCATCAATGAAGTTTCTGGTTGAAAATAGTAAGTTTAGTATAGCACAAAACAGTAAAAAGTGACAAGTTGTAACTTATAAAAATGGAGTATTCTAATTTTATTTGTACATTAATTTAAAACCTAATTAATGTCCTTTAAATGAAACAATATACAAGCAGAAAAATTTCAGTTTTCGTTTGTTTCTTAGGTCCTCGTTTTTGTCTCAACCCCATTCGCGTGTTTGAGGACAGCTTCAGTGGCAAAACTATTTGGAGCAACCCACATTATATTCCACCAAACAAGTACCGAGCGTCCCTGAAAAAGGCAACTGCTGGGAAGTACATGAATAAAGTTCAACAAAAGCTTGAGTATGAACGAAGCAAACCTAAAAGCTCTTATCGATTGGATCCATCTGACCAGATATTTAGTGTTGATCCTGACGACTTGGAAGATTGATTTACTTTTGACTACTTGATAAAATTGCCTAAAAAATCGTATTGAGTGGCAGTTTAATTTTCGCAATAAAACATCTCGATTCTTATTCCTTATTTATCCATGTTTTAATATTGATAAAAGTTTATTGTTGTGTTGATTGTTTTTTTCTCTTATTAATAAAACTACAAAAGAATTAAATGCCTTATGACTCAGAACTGCGTAGTCATTTCTTCATCATATTAATAATATTATGTATAGATGTAAAAGTCTGATTATTTGTATGGCATATATCATGGCAAATTCAGTATAGGTACATACAATTTTTGCAAACAGCTTTATTTTTTTTACAGTTTCAAAAACGATGTGTCTAGTTTGCAAGACAAACAATTGACATAAATGGTCCATTATCTTTTATTAAGGCAACAGTATGTATTAATCGACTGTTAATTTCGTAAAGTTAAAATACTAATAATGTGAACAATATAATATATTATACAACAAATATAAATATATATAGCATAAATACTTAAAAACTATAAAAACAAAACATATTTATATAAGTAATGAATACTTTAACTTCGTAATGTTTAAAGTTGCAGCATCAATGTATTGTATTGTTATTGTAGTAATGTACAAGTAATAGCAGCTATAACAAAGAGTAAAATAATATAGTAACACAAGTTAATTTGCTATTGTAAGTTGCAACGGTTATAAATAAATATCTAAATAAACATAAGGTAAATTGTTGGTCAGTTATTTATGATGACTTATTTGTAATATTCCTTAAAAAATATTTTTTATTTCATTAATTAGTCGTCGTGATAAGATTATCATGAAAGAGACTTCGGAAATGTAAAGAATCATATAGGTTTTTTTCCCTTAAGGTACACCTTGCAAAATTTCCGCTATCTTACAATAAACGGTATCAAATTTGCCACCTTAGATTTTTGTGAGTGGCATGTGCAGAAGATTTACTAAATAACTTGTATAATAGAGCTATTATGTTTTTAATACTATTGGATAGTAAACAATTAATTTACGGACTCTAGCGTACTATGTATGTTGAAATGAAAGAACTTCATTCCAGTTCCAAAGTACACAACAATCATTGATAAATCAAAAATATATCTTGTGTGCTTATTTTAAGAATTGGGGTCGCAACATTTTCTCGATTAATGTTAGCTAAAATATAGCTACATAGCTTCGTAACTACTATAAAGTACTATTCTCAATGTATAATTATTATTATTATAGACTTTCTTTTTACAGATTTGCGATTTTTTTCCGATTTTGTAAAAATATGACTCTAAATTATTTTGTTTTTTAGTAGATTGTAGTACAATATAAGTATGTATTTAATCTTTACAAAGTGAAAGCTCAACTTTGAAACATTTAGTACTTTTTTTGGCATTCTGTGATTGTTCCGCAGGTTTTTTTTAAATATTTAATTTGAAGTAAATAAATGCTTAGTAAAAACGATTAAGTACTATCTCATATACATACATATATTATTACTGTAAAAATACCAGAGATGTAAAGTAAAAGAACCTTGTAATATATAGGCTAGGCATTAAAGGCATTTAATGATTATCGGTATAATTTGGTACCGTACGACGTAGATTGTAGATATGTTTATCTTGGATTATCTAAACTCTCAAAAGCAAAAAAAAAACCTTAATATTATAGTATCAAGTGGATTGTGGTCTGCGGCTAACGGTTTCATTAAAATATTGTATCGGGAGTGATTGAGAAGGTAAATTAGGCATACAAAGGGGATAAGGCAATGTATGGAGTTTGGTTAAATGCATTAATTCGGTCAAAGCTGCATAAGAGCAAGGAGCAATAAGGCTTTACAGTAAAGTCCTTCAGACTTTTACATCATTGGTAGGTTAATAGATAAAGCTAACGTAATTTTTCAACAGTAATTCAGTACACTTTGAATGAAGATAAAAGTTGGTTAACAAAAACATTCTTCTGACTCTAAAAACTTCACATTCGAAATTTCAAACTGAAAATAGGTGAAAGCTTTCCTTTTACTCTTCGATTCTTTCAGTTGTAGGACCATATGGATTCATTGGAATAGTTTCTTCTGGATATGATTGTCTGTCCTCAGCAGATATCTGGGAAATTTTACTGCTAATACCAACATCGTTCTTGTACGATGAAGATCTTCTACCAACAGCAACAGCATCAACGGCGTCAACGGTCATATATTGCCGAAGAGTGGGCGGTGCGTAGAATTGCTGGCCATCTACAGAGTCATAATGCATGTTATGATCTTCACAGAAACAAAGAAACAATGTGTCCACAGCCATCTACAATACAAATTACGAAATAATTTTCTTATATGTAAAACAAACAATAACAAATCATTAAATACTTGAACCAATAATTTTAATAATTGTATTGTCTCAGGTACCTCAAACACTGATATCACACAATGTGCGACAAAATATGCAAAAACAATCGTCAAAAGCACTGGAATGGCATAAAAGTACAATCTGTCATCTTGTTGAAAGTAAATTACTGCAATAAGCCCGGTGAGTAACGCTGCTATACATTTCGTCAAGAAGAGTATACAGTCACCAATGCTGTTAATGACGGATATTTGTAGAGCGTTCTGAACAAGAGCTGAGAAAGCCTGTAGCGGAATAATGCAATATTTTCAATGTACTGGCTTTGCGCGTTCAATGCGCGTTAAGCTGAGACTATGAATTTAACTTGAATGAATAACATACCAATTTAGCTGCTGGACAAAAACCTACTCCTTGAATGGCAATAACGGTGTAAGCATTGTGATGAATGTATCGCATGCATCTTTCGAAACAACAGAGGCATTGTACACAGCAGCTACTTAACCATTGCGCCAACTTGTAATCATTCCACTTACGTAAGCTGTTAAATGTAGAAATTAAATCAGTTATCCAGACTTTTTATCCGAACCTCACATGAAAAACAAGCATTCTCGTGCTAAACAGCTTACATTCTATCTGCAAATTTTAGGACCAATCTGGGGACTTTCACCAACGTAATCAATAAAGAGCCCAAAGCCACAGACCCAAGATGAAATTTTATGAGCCTGAAGATTGATTCCATTATTACGCATCTCAAATGCTCTCGGTTTCTGCAATGTAGACAATTTTTTTTAGATAAAGGTAACTTATTAATACCCAAAACAAGTAAATTAACTGAATTACTTACCTGGAAAAGTACCATGCTGCAACTGAGCTGGCAATCACCATTTGCTGACATGCAAGAATGAACTCTGAACACCAAACTAAGCCGAAAATGTAGATCCACCATAAGTACTTGACCCAAATGCTGTCCGAATACTCAATTAAAGTTAGAGTGGAGAGATCACTTATTGATACAGAACGATTTTGGGGTTGAAAATCAATTAGCGCCTCAGCGGGTGGAATGTCCTGATCGTAGTAGTCAGAATTACTAGATGAAGATGTTGGTCCCTCCGAGGCGTTAGAATTGGAAAATGATTCATTGGCAATGGTGCTCAGTATATGAAGAGAGATATGACGTGGTCTTGGTTCATCTGTAAAAGTTCAAAATCAATAATTAATAGCCAAATAAATATAAAATGTATGTATTTAAGGGAACAACTATGATTGGTTTTGTTTGTTTATTACCTGCAGTTGCTAAACACAAAACAATATACAGCCAAGCACAGAAAAAACCAGTCAAAGAAATGTACGTCAAAAAAGGCTGTATAACCAGACACGGCATTGCTATCAGGGCCGACCCTGCTTCCCGAAAAAGTTGTACCACGATCCTTACACGATTCCGTAAATATAACACAATCAAAACTACCAAAATCTGGAAAAAAGTATTTATTTTAAATAGTAAGTGGTTTATAATTTCATTTCACTGTAAACATTGTAACTAGTTTGCTTACAGTGAAAATTGTGGAAAGGATACTGTAGGTCAAAAAAGCAGACTCGTTGCGAATTATTTCATTTAACAGCATACTTCTGTCTGTGCTATCCAGTTTCATTTTAATACTTGCATAGGTCCACCACATGAATGCCGTAAAACCTGCAAATTAATGTCAAGCATTAGTTAGATTACCAATCCCAAATTGAGATTCCCAATCATTTGATAAGCCTTTCTTTTGGCAGTACCATCTTACCAACACATATGAGTGCAGTGATGATCATTATGAAGTAGGAGATCAGAGCAGTCATCCAGTGGAGCAGTACGATAAGCACAAATGAGATCACTGCAAATGAGGACAAATAAAACAAAACACGTCGTATAATTATTAGTACACGACCTTATTTAAAGTTTTAACTGACTCATGATTGAAGGTTTAATTACCAAAGGAAAAGGATGTTATGACCAACACTGAAACCCAAGTCACAGCAAGGTCTCCTAAAATTTGTTTAAATATGTTTAGGCTGTTAAGATAATCATAGATGTTATCAAATGATATCCCTTTTGAAAGTTTGGACGTTGGAGCTGGAATGCATCGTTTCAAAATGGGGAGACTAAAAGGAAAATGAGTTATAATTTGTCATTGAAAAACTTATTTCTTCTTCAAAGACACCTTAATTTTTGATTGCATAAGTTTAATATTGAAATACCTAGAATATATAGGAAATTTGGGGCATTGTAAATCGGTTAGCTTAAATTGGAGTTGTTCGGAATCACTCAGACTTTCCTTGGAGTCTTCCCATTCAGTGATGTTGAAATCGTAGCTGAAAAGTAAATAATATTTAGCGTGTCAACATTACACTATAACACTGATGTCTCATTGACGTGCACTTTTATCATGACCGTTTTCGACATACCGGCACAAGCTTATGGAAGTATTACGGTAAAATTCTATCAGCTCATTCATATTGGAAATAATTGAAGACGGGCACTCCTTAAGGCAAATTTTGGTTGATGTGTCCATGTTATGGAGGTCAAAGAAGAACACAAACCTAAATTATAAATTACGTTTTTGTGTTTTATTACAAGTAAATACTGCGCTTTTAAAATAAACATTAAAACTGTTTACAACAAAGACAGGAATTTACTAGTTTAATTTTATTTTCTTACGGGCTTTCACTCATGTCACGTCCGGAATACGACATATTCGCGAAATTTTCATTTGTAGTCCCACAAACATTCCCAAAGCTATCCATGCCATTTATTAGCCTCAGTGGATTGCCATATACAAGTGCAAAGACGCCTATCAGAAGCTAAAAATATAAAAAAATATTTGTAATTTACAGTATAAAAAACGATTTAATAATATGGTGTAGTATATTATCAAATGTCTGATAGTAATTAAAATAACTAATTACCAGTATACAACAAAACATAATAAAAAGTATAAGATAAGCGCAATCTGTGCAGCCTCGTGGTTTTGGAATAATGACTTCGTGATCCTTTGTCCCATCGTCAGAACCAGGTTCATCACAGCAACAACACGATGCAAAAACCCCAAACCTACTTTTTCTTCTCTTCCCCTCCTCGTGTTCAACATCACCACCACCACCAACAACATTACCCCCATTTGATGTCCCCTCTGCCGACATTTTTAAAAGTCCTAATTTTGTAACGATATTTCCAAAAATACAAGATGTGAATATTATATTATGACAATTTAGCCTATTCCGAAAGACATCAAATTCGAGCTTGAAAGACAAAAATTTAGCTGCAGTATTTCATTGGATTACTGGTGGTCTCATCAACGTCTGCAAATAAAAGTTCAATCTTTTATCAAATCATAATATTCCATTTCATGATGCATTCATTACACGTGCATTACAGAATCATATGTATGAAGGGTACACATGTGTTTTTACCTTAATTTTATAAAAGGAAAGGAACGTCAGTTTCCAGCGTTCTTTCAACGTCAAAAAACAGGTTGAAAGAACAGTCAGTAGACATTTAAGCCAGCACAATTAAATAGCGCCGTGTATCTTGCATAATCCAATTTTGAAACCCAATTTTTCGAAAGACGACGATATATCATGTGCAATAATTCCTTGGCATCATATAAGCTCCCGTACAAACACCAAAGTTCTTATAATAATCACTGACATTATTGGGCGGGGTGACTCCCAGTGCTTATTATTTTGTAACACCTGACTTGCCACCTGTATGTCAAAGGGATATCGATATCACAGATATTCTATATAGATGCCTACATGTAACTGATTTCCCGGATCCTGATGACGCACACCACCACCCTCCCAGAAAAAATAAAACACTGAACAACTAACTTGATTTCATAAAATATATCTATCAAACTCAATAAAAATACTAAACTGGTCTTGTCAACTAAAAACTTAACTAAATACAAAATAGCAATATAATAATTTGAAAATTTTAAACCAATTTTTGAAGACACACGCCGACTCTAATAAACCCCTTTTAGTCTTGTTTGTTTACACTTTTCCACCTACACCCAAACAAAAAAAAAATCATCAATTCTTCCTCTATGATACATTTATGCATTGAGTTTATTGCATTATTCATCCAAATCCAAATCCAACCATCATCCATCCGTGTCGGTCGGGTTGTCCGTATGTATGATCAAGTTCCTATTTCCTATCCTTCTCTTGTTGTTTTTTCTTGACTCCTTTCACACATATGTCGACAGCCAAGTTTTTATTGCTGCTCTTCAAGTGAAAATGATGATGATGATGATGATTCGTCGTTCACTTGTTGAGTAAATTGAGTGAGGTGTTTTTGAGGAGGTATAGGTGAATGTGAGGAGGAGAGGGTGTTTTGTTTGTTTTTATTACACACAAATGAAAAAAAAAAGTATCGCATATCTGCTGCTGTGTGGTGGTAGTGGTAGTAGTGGTTTCTCGAGGTAAAAGTGAATGCACTGAAAGGGTTAATCCTGTTAATACATTCACAGAATCGATCTATGCATTCAGCAAAGTCATTCCAGTCAACGGTGCTTTTTCAGTCAACGGTGCTTTTTGTCCACGATATTTTTATGATAAATTGATAAAGGAAGGAGGCAAACAAAACAGTAAATTGGTTCATTTTTGTTTTAAACAAAAGAGTTTCCGTTTTCAGAGATGAAATGAAGGGAATTGTGTAGAGTAACTGTATAATTTTTGGCTCCAGAAAATCTTCGAACAAAAACTTCTTTGAATCGGTATATATCTGATTGTGGCATGAACGCAATATGTAAGACGCGTCATATTGCATGCAGGACAGAGGCAGATGCAATAAAGAAAATATGATATACATAAAATGAACCGTCATTTTCATCATCATGATGAATTGATGAGGATGAAATAAGCTTGCCGACGGCGGCCGTCACTAGAGAGTAGTAGTAAGTAGGTAGTAGAGATGTCAGAAAAATCGTGTTTTTTTTTGTTTTCATGCAAAAAAATACCGTACCACATCTGCTATTTGTATTTTGATATTTTCAATATTTTTTCAGTTTAAATTAATCCAAGACCTTGTAATATGTTTGACTATGCCTTGCACGACACACGCGTATTATTGTGTAGTGATCATACATATATATCTGCTGGTCTGTTGCAATTTCTATGAAAATGGCTGGAATAAAGCATGATTTTAAAAATAAAAACGCCCACTGGACAATGTTCATAATATTTTTATTCGGCTTTTGGATAAATGTGTGCTTAACCGGAAATTGACTTTATTGTCATGATTATGATGGGCATGCAAAGTGAATATAAATCTACACCTGGGGCAACGTGAGAAAAAATTCTTCGCCCTACATCTAAATATTACACATGAAATGGTTAGGGTTTGATTTATGCAAGTAATGAAAGTAAAAGAAACTATGGTGATGATTAAAAACATAATTAACGGCCATAATAGGTACATCATATTGACTTCGAGTATCTTTTGCTATGATTCATGCGCATGAAAAATCCCATTTAGACTATCAGTGCAATAAATGGTCAATTACGTAAATGACACAAAAAGATGCGAATGAACTCTTTAATTTCAATCATTTGCTTAAACACCTTTTTTATGCATCTTTGTGATATTATACTCGTACATAAACCTCCATATAAAACAGTATATATGTGCATAGGTATATAGTAATCTACATCATGATTTAGCATCACATATAAATAAAACTGAATGAAACTTTGGTTGCGCATGTGTAAAATAAGTCATTGCTTCAATAAAGTATTGTGATTAAATGAACATTCCTAAAGTAATGTGCTTTACATGACAAATAAATACCAAACCTTTTAAATTAATGGACCACACAATTAATAAATATGCACATATTGCATTGTTTCACTTTTTTTAAACTATATACAAACAGCCAGCTTTTACCATTCCACCACCTTCACCATTTTTCAACTTCAAGAAGCAAAAAAATATGTATACATATTTCTAAATTAGAATACATACTATTGACGTTTTCTTTAAGAAACCGGCCATGATTATTATTAATAATAATAATAATACCCTTGCATTACTGAAGTATTCATTATTGAGACTCTAATTAATTATCTGCAAAATTAAATGGAATCAGTGGCACAAATAAGCCGACGCGACAACAGGTAGGTTTACAGTTTACACAATACAAGGTGATCCTATACCCTCCACGAATGTTTTTCAATTAAACAGATTATGACACGACAGTGATATTGAGTAATAAAAATGACATTGTCTTGCACAAGGATCATTCAAATAGTACGTAACGCTGAAAGTATTTTTTTTTTCAAACCATGTTAATTTTCAAGTGACATGCTTTAGTAGAAGAAGGGTTAATAATGGAGAAAAAAATTTGTTTGGTTACATACTATTTGAATAGTACCTTGCACATCTATTACCAAATTATAAATTCAACTAAATCACTTTTATGGTTAATTTTACCTATTTTATTCTATTTTATTAACGTATTATAAACATTGGGATTAATTTAGGATAGCTTAAAATGACACCAAACCAATAAGGATAATAAGAAAACGAAAAGTGCAGAGAAAACTAAAGTGCATAATTTCCTCATACACAAACAATAATGTGATTGTTAAAATTCCCAAGAAAAAATATTTTACGTCACCATTCAAAATTCAAAAACTAAATTAGGTATATTCAATATCACGCTGTTACGGCTTAAGCAAGCTCGTAATGTATGTGGCTGCCCGGCTGCTAGACGTCACTGCAACTATCATCGTCGTTCCGTATCTTTACTCAGCCCTATAAAACAGTTTAATTTCGTTCATTAATTGTTGCAGTATCTGTATACCTACTATCTGACTATAAATATCTTGCATAAAAGTGGTGTCTTTATACGAATATAGGTACATAGTGTAGGATAATATCTGGTCTGGTTTGTGTTGACTGTGACTAAGTTAATGAGTAATTAAAATCAATTTATAAGTTCACGTGTTGGTGTGATGTGATTTATGATTATAACTATTCGTTTTAAGCAGTATATTTTTAATTTGAGACGACCAAAAAGATTAATTTTAGTTAGGGGTAAAGTGAGACAGTGACAACAAAGGAAACAAAAATTATTATAAGTCCTGTTGCATGAAACTGAAAGTGGAAAAGGAAAGATCTTTGATACTCCAGACAGAATTGTAACGTAATCCTGCATGCTTATTTTTTTTATCTAGGTCAAAAGAGAAAATCGAAAGAGATATTACAAGTACCTAGGTATACACATACCTATTTGTCCTAAGCAGGTAGATATATATACCTGCAGCCAAACAAATGGGAAGGTGAAGGTCATTTCTGGAGAATTTCTCAGACGGGTGTGCTCTATAAATTCAAGTTCAAGATGGTGGTCTACCGTTTCTTTTGAGAACTCATTTCTATACTACGTCCCTTTTTTTTAAGTTGAGTTGTTTGTTATGGTTGTAAAGAGATCATATACAAAGTTTACACTTTTTATCATTATATTGTCAGTCTTCATTTTAGTACATGGAATTTGTGAATGCAAGGTACTTAGCTAAAGTACACACTACTGTACTTACACACACACGTAAAAAAGGACACACCTTCTTTTTATTATAACTGAATGAACAAAACGAAAACGAAAGTTTTTTTTTCTAACGAAAGTGAAATTCGTGCAAGCAAAACAAAAATGGCACCTTCCAACCATATAATTATGGCAATGTGAATTTCTGGAATTCCTGCTTAAAAGTTAAAACCTGCTTGATCTTATTAATGGAGAAAAAAATAAGTCTTGTTGCTTCAGGAGTACCAACACCAACAATGATGAATGCGGGAGGTGCTAATACTGAAGGCGGCAACAATGACAACTTGTTTGCAACAATACACGCAACTGATAATTTACAGAGTAGCAGTAAAGTTACATTTTGGAAGCGATCAAATGGAAGGGACACGGATTCCAACAATAAGCATGGAAGAAATTGCTCCTCGTCAAATAAAAGCAAGCAGTGCAAGAAATCCCAACCCATTTCAAGGAGCTCACTATCGCTCACTTCACTGCCTTCGTCCATAACAGCAGCAGCCTCCACAACAAACTTGTTGGCGAACCAACTCCAATCCACTAGTAGTACAAATGACAGTATCACTCTAAAAGTTTTAGAAGCACTTGCCAAATTTCAAACGTGTTTGTTCCTTCTTTCCAATACGGTGGTTAGATTACATGAAAGTTTAAAATTAATTATTCCGCAAAACTTGCCATCAACATCATCTTCATCCGTAATGACAACTGGATCCATTAAACCACTCGGGGGAAGGAGAGAATTTTCCCCAGAGGATGTGTCCATTGATAATAATAATATTCTCAAAGGAAATTTTGTGCCACCTGGAGTCAAAGGAGAAGGTAAAATTCGTCATTGGGTTTTACTGTTTTTTTATACAACGCAAATGTGTAAAATACAAAAAGTCAAATAAATGGCATGTGTATCTTTAAAAAATAAATATTGTAGTAAAAGATGGTATCCTCAATCCGGAAACCATTGTTAGCATTTCCAACTCTAGCAGTATTTCAACTTGTGTGGACACTACCCTTACTGGCACTTCTGGTAGTACAATGGATGCTCATCTTAACTATCATGCAAAAACTTACAGCACGACTAAACAATCCCCGTCCCCTCTGGCAAGAGTTTTAAGCAAATTGGTCAAATACATTGGTCTATTTCTTGCACTTTTCGCCAGTGTGTGCATGTCCCTTGTGACTTTAGTTGTCAAGTTTATGGACGGCTATTCTCCTGAGAGCAAGGTCATCTGGAGGTTGCAAGGGGTTCTACTTCCTACTATGGCCATTGTGCTCTACGTCAAATATTATCAGAAAAGGTCTTTAATCGTCTGGGAGAATTCGGGGAGGGTGATGGACACCTCGAAGTAT
This sequence comes from Zhuqinia jingwanae, assembly GCA_027744095.1. Taxonomy (NCBI): domain Eukaryota; kingdom Metazoa; phylum Arthropoda; class Collembola; order Entomobryomorpha; family Paronellidae; genus Zhuqinia; species Zhuqinia jingwanae. Next base: position 4,103 of record JAHZNC010003603.1, on the reverse strand, counting down.
TGGAAGTGGAAAATTTTGATCTTGCTTGTGGTATGCATAAAATGGAATTAATGCGAATGCAATTTTTAAATTTTAAGAATAATTGTATTAAAGATGAATATTTGTGTTTTGCGTCTAAACTAAATATGATCATAGACTCGTGGACTTGTCGGTGGTTTAGCAGATATTTTCCAGTACTACAGCTTGAAGTACTTGCCCCTTGCAGACTCCACTGTAATAGCCTTCAGCACTCCTATTTTTGTCTGCATTGTTGCCCATTTTGTGCTTGGAGAGAAATGTGGTATCGTCCCCGTTTTCACAGCGCTGCTTACACTTTGTGGGGTGATTGTAATATCTAAACCTCCCATTTTGACTGGAGAGGAGACAATGAACAACACTGTTTTGGTAAGTCGTGCGTAGATATATATGAAAAAATAATTGAGCTATTTATGGGATACGTCATTTTTGTTCTTTTTAAAACTTAGGTAGGAAATATCTTGGCAATTTTGTGCATGATATCCGCCACTTTCACCACAGTCATCATGCGTTATCTGAAGCACGTTCACTTTGCTATGACCATGTTGGCGCTAGGAATTGTGGGGACCATTGAGGGATTCATCTTGACTGCTTTCACTTCTCCTTTTACACTGCCCCAAATGAACTATCATGACATTTCATTGGCGGCCCTTACATCGGGACTTTTCTTCTTCGGTCAGTTAGCCCAAACACTGGCTCTTAAACACGAGGAGGCTGGTGTGGTCAGCCTTGTGAGAACTCTTGACGTGCGTTAATTAATTAATTAAAATCAATTTTAATTACTGATGAAAAAGAATTCACAAGTTTATGCTCTTTTGCCAATTCACAGGTAATTTTTGCTTTCATATGGCAAGTGAACTTGCTACACCAAAAGGCCAATATGTACAGGTACATAGTACACCTACATGGAGTATTTTTAATTAACTTTTTTTTTAAATTTGATAGCATTCATGAATTTTTTTTTGAATCTGCAGTTATATTGGTGCCACCATTGTCACAATAGGTGTGTGCATTACTGCACTGAGAAAGTGGATAAGTGACATGCCAGATCACAATCCCATAAAAAAAAGATTATTTTTTATTCTTAGATAATCAATATTCGTGGAAGGTTGACTGCTTAAAAATGTTTTGATGCTCTTAATTTCAATAACGTTTATTCTGCTGTATATTATTGAACATTATACGTACATAAAATAAAATGTTGGATGTATTTACAAATTTACCGTAAAATTGGTACAAAAAAGGGTAAATGTATTATTTATTATGTAGGAATTTGTAAAATTAAAAAAATAAAGTTGGGTTAAATTAGTAAATCATTCCACAGTATTCTCAAGGCATAGATATGCATGTATCATTGGAGCTCTAATAGCTGTAACATACAGCTATTTAGCATAAGAATGGATTGAGTGGATGGATTGGAATAATCAAAATAATGCCCACATGATTGACATGGAAACTAAATTCACCACAAAAGTCATAATCGTCGTAATCTGTAAAATAAAATAATAGAAAATATTTATAATAATTATTACTTTTTACCCCTTTCAATCCCTTGATTTTCATTTAAGAAAATATTTTGTTTTCCTCTCTGTCCTCATTCATGATGGTCTACTAAACCAGCTATAAAAAAATTAACTTTCCCTTGCTTTAACTTCCCTTTACTCGTATTATTTGTATATGTATACTTGATTTTAAGGTTCGCAAATAAAGTTAACTACGACACAACAACTAGCAAAGAGGCTGTTTTTGCTCCTAATAAACAGTTACAATCAGTAGGAAAAGATGTCTGATTCTAAAGGGAAATTTATAGGTTAATATTTGCTTCTTTTTTCCCTTTTCTTTTTGGAATAAGTCAAAACCGTGTAATTGTAATTTGAGGACCCACATTATGGCTATAGTTTCAATTATAGTGTTCCTGACATGGATTGGCCTTTGGTTAATGTCGCCATGCTTGGCCTACCAAGATCCTGCTTTTCAGCAAGGTCTCGAAATGCTACAATACCAGGGCGTGACCCCTAATCAGATCAAAGCGTGGTGGGCTGCAAAACAGCTAAAGCGGGTCGAAAACTCCCCTCGCGTATTTCCCATCTGTATCACGAAAGATTCCAAAAATGGTTGGCCAAACGCGCTGAAAGCATTTGGATCTCACTTGGATGGATTGAATAACTTGACGAAATACAATCCCAGAGAACACACGTGGCGTCATAAGTTACACAAAGATCTCATAAGACATGTAAGAACAATTACGTTCAAAACAAAGTAAACATATATGAATTTTAGTTTCTACTGGGCGATTTGAAATTGCGCATATCGATATATTTTTATTGTATTTTGCAGATTGAATTTAATTCCATTACCGCCATGTTGGCTGGTGCGATCGAAAGTATATATAGCGCCATTTTAACTTCGTAAAACATGATTCGTAACATTATACGCATATGTCAAAGTTCATAAAAAAAATTGCAAAAATTTGTATTTTGATTATAGCTCGACTTGAACTCCAACAATGGATTGCAATAGTAATAACGATTAGAAGGAGCTTCAAAGGCCTTTACGTTCAATCCATTGGCGGCCCACTAGGACTTCCCGTCGGGGAATTTACTTTGCATGAGTACAGATGCAAAACTGCAGGTGCCTCATTGCACCTTGAGACGCTCCCATTCATACATCTAATACCATGCAGCTACACTCCCAGGGTTTCTGCTGTTGTAAGTTTTTTTTTTTAAGTTACTTTATTTTTAATCATGCTTTTCCAATGCAGCTGTTTTTTCATTGCGGTAAATTTACAAAATGTGAATTTGTTCATTAGGCCCCAAACGTCTTTGTAATAAACTTCCAGAACTATGCTGGAACAAAGACCCCAGCAAGAGTTGCAATGCAGTTTCGTTGGTCAGAATCACAATGCCATGAAATGGGTTACTTTCAGTTTATGTAAATTGAACCTTATGTTATTTACGGAAATTGTAAAATACAAAATATTTTTATCTTTATCGGTTTTATCTTTGTTTTTAGGATATTTGCAACAAAAGACTTTATTACATACCAATCTACGCTTTCTCCAATATATCGATACACTTCGCTGCAGTCCAAAACAGGACTACATTCACCTTATCTTTCAACATACAATAGGGTCGGATGTTACCCATACTCAGCAAATCCTCCTAGCACACTGAATGATGGGAAAACAAGAATAATTCCTAATAAGGAGTATGATGATTGTATCACAAAGGGAATAGGCAGGGGCGCAACGCAAATGGAAATCCACACCTGTCCTCCAGACCATTTTACTTGCAAGAAGAATAGCTGGTCGTCCGAGCAGGAGTGGGCAAAATCATTAAATAAATGGTGGAAAGATATTGTCGAGCAAAGAAACAACTTTCAGGATTGTTGTGAGCTGGGACCAATAAAAGCTCCCCCACCAACGACAACAACAACTACTACAACCCCTGAACCCACAACAACAACTACTACAACCCCTGAACCCACAACAACAACTACTAAAACCCCTGAACCCACAACAACTATAACTGAGCCGAGCACTGAGGAGCCAACAAACTTAACCACTACGACTCAATCATCGTTGGTTCTTTTGGCCAAACAGGATAAGCGCTTGACTCAAAAGTCAAAACGAATCGAACGAATGAACCAAGTGACTCATGGAGACCTTTGTATATTGGTGTGGCTTATTTTAATCCCAATGGCTGATCACATTGCCCGATTTTTCAAAGATCTTCCAGACTTTAAAAGTGTGGGACTTGGATTTTGGATAATAGTAAGACAATACTGTACCACAGTGTGCATACATACATAGCATAATTATCAAAATCTATTTTAATGTTAAGCCAAAATGTTATTTCTTTTGTTTTGAATTATAGGCTCATATTTTAATACATATTGTGGGATTGCTTATGGTGTGGCTGTCATTTGGTTTAGTTGTTGGTAAATTTACATTTTATTAAATCTGAATTACTACATCACCTAACAAAAATACGAATTATTACACAAGTCATTGTTACATGTTTGTGTGATACAACATCCAATAGGCAGTGGGGAAGACAGACTTGGAAATGTATCTGGACGGCACTTTT
>JAHZNC010003602.1:0-14815 GCA_027744095.1 Zhuqinia jingwanae | reverse complement strand
TCTACTACATATCAATAAACAAGTATAACTTTTTTTTCCTTTCTCTACATTTTTAATGTTGCAAAAAATTATCTCTCAATAATTAAATGATTTTTCGTCCGCTGTGAATAGATGGGTTTTGTTCATAGTTTTCAAGTGCTTCAGAGCTTGAGCGTATGGTGGATTTGTGTCTTTAAGGTCGACGTTCACACGCCAAATAAGCGTGCTTTCTGGACTACTGTAACAGTAAAATTATCACATATACAAACATATATTAGTAAATTGCATATAAATATAGTACAGTAACATTACACAAATAAATAAAGTGACTTTTGACTTACTATTTAACGCGCATTTCATCTGGCAACGCTGTCCTACTGTAATTAGTTAGCTTTGCATTAGCATGCTTTCTGGAAATGGGTATACGAAGGATTTTTAATTTTGGCATCATTTCAAACAATGCCACCACGTACGACAATTTGTGAAGACTTTTTCGAGGAAAGTATATCAACGTTTGAAGCTCCGGAAAAACTCTCGCAATGACCATGGTAGCATCGTAAGGAATGACCCCAAGAATACGCACAACTTTCACCGTATTTGACGGAACCGCATCAACCAGAGACACAAACAGTTTCTGGTCAATTGTTAGTGATGTCAGTCGTGGAAATATTTTTGGAAACGAGAAACGAGTACAGATGTGAAACGCGTTCCCCATTATGGTCAACTCTTTTACATTGGGCATTATAGGCAATTCAGAAAGTTTGGGACCATCTTTGTCAAATCCAACGTCCCAAATTGAAATGTATAAAGTTTCCAATGTTTTCGAGTGGCGCTCTAAGCATAGTGCTAGGTCTTTTGATGTCAACGTCAAGGGTAACCTTACACTCAACTTGAGGGTGCTGAGCCAAAGCTCATTCTGAAAACATGCATTCCGAAGTGTTGCCACATTTCCAATAGCCAATTCGAGTGTTAGATTGGTGACCGTCTTTGGTAAATATATATCTTTCAGTCCAATCTTTAGTTCGTCTAGATTTACCGCTCCATTGCAAAGGTTTTGGAGCGGATTCGTTCCGTTCATCCCGTCGACTGAGAAAATTTCTCTTACACTGAATCTTGCCGGAGAAATTGCATCTGAATGAAATTGCTTCATTGTTACCTTCAGTACTTTCAGTTTCTCCAGGTTAAAATTTGATGTGAGCAAACTAGTACAAGATGTGGCCTCCATTGTGACTATTAGTTGTTCCATAAAGGGTCCCAAACCTTGGACTATTTCCACAAACGACCGTCTATTTTCTGCCAAGAACAAAGTTTCCTTAAGTTTGTACCTCACGAATGGTGTATCTGCACTTTTCTTCATAATCTTGATATATTTTCCAATGTTTTCCACCCTCACATTCACACTTGGTTGTTTAACTGCAGGCGCCCGCTTCTCTTTTTTTAACTTTGGGAGAAGAGCCTCTGTATCAGTGAAAACATTTAAAAGCACTTTAATAATAAATTAAATTAAATTAAAACCCAGTTATTTATGCGCCGGGTGACTGACCAGGGCCTGAGGAATTCCATGTATTTCCAACCACAACTTGGCAGTGACGTTTCAAGAACCTCACACCAGCTCGGTTCCAACTCCTGCAGACAAGACGAAAGTTGCATATATCTGCAAGTCGAAAGTTCTCCTCCGGTGGTCCAGGAAAAATGTTGCTGAACACCAATTCCACCACCTATAAAATGGATATAAAAATGCAATCTAAATGTTTTTACAAATGAAAAAAAAACTATAATTCTGTGTGAAATCTTGTACTCACATGGTCAATAAGCATGGCATTCAGTGGAAGTGGAGCTAAAAAGGATCTTCCCTCATTCAGAGTACGCTGAATAGCAGTGGTGCGGCGTTGTAGCTTTCTTGCATTCTCAGCAAAATTAATTGTAGCAGAAGACTGAGGCTGTGGGGGTAGGGATAAGCTTCTCTTATCGTTCATATTGTTACCCTGGCCAGTATCATGATTTATTCCTGTTACCAATGCTTTCTTCTTGGGAGTGGACTTGAATTTAACGGCGTCCGACTTCCCATCCTCAGTCCCTCCAACGATAGGTGGATCACGTCCTCCTTCCCCGCTCTTCTTCTTTTCTGTCAATCTGAGTGATCGCCTCATGATTGATAAGTAGTGTGCCCACCTTCAGTTACTTGAACCACCTGAATAGGAGTAAATACGAAAAGATCATAAAGTCAACTAATATTTTTTACTTAAAATTCATTAAATTTCAGCGTACTTCCGGAAAATTGTTCCACAATGACGTATCGTTTCTTATTCAGCGGAGCAACGTGCACAAATATTTTTACCCTGACAGGTAAAAAAATTTAAGATTAGAGATACGTTTATGTCGGCCTGAAGCAACTACGTGCAATTTAAATAATCCGGAAAAGTGGGGTTGAAAACCCAGCTAGTCAATTTTGCAATCCAGTCACAGTCAAACTATTTGCAGTTTTATCAACACTCAAAATCTAAACATGAATATCTGATATTGTAATAAACCCTTTCCAAAATTCAAGGTAGACAGTCCAAAATTATACAAAGAGTTAAAAAGACTTTGGAATTGGTTAAAAAATGACACGTCAAAGTTATGCAGAAGAATGTCTGCATAAATCTATCTGCATAAATAAGCATTCGCTCGGCGACATGGGTCTTTATGGAACTATTGCCTTTTCACTGAACAAAATCATCATCAAATTTTAAATTAAACGTGACCTGTAGCACACCCCTTCCTTAAGATTTTGACAAGTGGTACGCAAATCGAAAGCCCTTGACGAGAGGAGTCGAATAGTTAGTGATTTCAGTTGTTATTATGCTTTAAATGTCCCACTAAAAGTCACTGGAACCTTGTATTTTGAACCATTCCTCTAGTTGTGGACGACACTAGTACGCTTTGGTTTTAGTACTTAAATATTTAACCCTAGTGAGAGACATCCTCAACACCAAGCGTGTATCCCATACTGATATTGATGCAAAAACAAAGATACGTTGTCGGATGAAAGAAATGGAAGGGTATAAATCTAACTGGAGAAAAACTACTCTAGATTATTCAAATGAAGGAGATATTGGAAGACATGGACCGCCTATCCAACCAAGTAGTTATACGGGAATTTGCCTGAGCACAAGCTTAATACTGTCACAACTTGTGACTCACAACAAGTGAATATGCGAAAGCAGAAGCATTGGGGCTTGTACTGGAATCCAAAAAAATTAAAGGATTGCTCTTTATGTTGGGAGGCACACACACACAGTGAAAGTATGCTGAATTTATGCAGTAACAATATTGCACACCATGCAAATGATTTGGATGGATATGACACTTGTGGCTTGTCATGCATTTAAACCCAAGTTTTAAGTCAATTTGGTTTTGGGGGTCGTGGTTAACAAGTGCGGGTGGTACCATTCGACTCGTCTCGCCAAGGGGTTTGAATGACATGCCATACACAGAAATATCCGAAGGGGGTGGTTTGCTCTACATCAAGCCAAAATTTTAACTATTATGGAAACGCTTCTTGAGGTGGGGGTGGTTGATGGCGGTGCTATACCTACAATATAGTCATGACTTGTGTTTGCCATGTCAATATGAAAGTAGTACTATATATTTATGTGCCGATTTTGAGACCCTTAGCGTGACATACGGACTGACAACGGACAAATTCCAATTTAATATATCATTCCGCAAACAGCGCCGTTCTTCTGCGATTACTTAATGAATTACACGAATATCATGCCCAGCTGCACTATCGGATCGCATTACACGCACACATAAATATATATTATCACATGCCTAATTAATTAAGAACCTCTTGATGTTATTCTTGAATGTGCTTTGTGTATCTGTCGACTTATTTATTCTCTACAAGCCAATACAAATACAACACCAGTACAGGAGCACATACTACTATCATTCATTTGTGGTAGCGGTTCTTGTATTTATTTCACAAATGTCGAGGTAGCGGTACCGGATTCTGTTTTTGAATAGCTCCGGTATTGAAACATTGCATAATGAACATCTCCAACATCTTTTTCACGTATCTTTTTGCGCATTATATTGCAGAAAACATAACTTAAAGAAGTACTAATGTATAAATAGACTTTACAATTATTATGCACTTTAAATTTTTTAAATACGATTTTTATGTAATAATTAATGTGTTCGTACAGCACTTCAAGTCGCCGGTAGCGGCACCGGTATTTATGTTTAAATTTCGGCGGTAACGGTAGCGGAATACTTGTGGTAAATGGTACTGCCGGTATTGAAATATCATTCACTCAAAATCTATTGATGAGAAACACATGAAACAAAGGTTTGAATTCAAAACCAATATCAAGAGGTTCTTCTTTATACCGTTTTCCAAGTTGAAGAAAAAAACATTCTCAAAAGTATGTACAATGATATCATTACGCATTCCATAATATCCAATATGCATCATTTGGGCATAGAATCAAAGCATTTAATATTCCCGATGATATACACACAAGAACAACTGTAAAACAAGGGTTGAAGTATTATGCACATGAATGAAGCACAAAATGTATCGACATCAATTGTATCTTTTGCCCTCGCCTATTCATTGAATTTTCGCAATCATTTCTTCAATGACACTTCTAAGAACAATCATAATAATTATGCAACAGCATCATCATTTTTCCTTTGCTTTAACATTGAACGTTTTAAGCTATTTTTATGTATTGCTGCATTATTTCCGTTTGATAAAAAAAACTGGGAAACTTGAACAAAACAACCTCACGCTAACTTGTTGCTTAATTTATTTGCACAAATTATATTTAATTTATTAGCTCTTTACATCTCAAGACAACCACACAAAGTATCAAATACCTTCTCCTTCTCCTCATCAAAAGTTTAACTTTTCTAATAAAGCAGGCAAGTTTTAAAATTTTACATTTTACATTATATACTTATTTACACCTTATAATTGGATAATCATTCTCTAAGCTTGCTTACACATATTTTCTTTCTTATTTTTTATTCTGCCTTTAATCCCAATTTTAATTCATCCATATGGTGCGAGTTAATAGGTATTTTCATCTAGTAATACGTCTCCTTGATCCAAAATATACCTTGTGCCGAGCAATACTAGGATTGGGGCAATGTGCTAAAGTGAATTTTTATTATATCAATGAAAACGATTTGTTACATACATAAAAAAGAAAAGAAAAAAAGATTTTAGGCTTTGAGAATGCTTTAAAGCAAGTTTTTACCAAGAAAAGAGACTTTTATTCATGTGATAAGTACGACATGTAGTTGTTTAGGTAGCGAGGTGAGTGTTTGGAAGCGGAGCATGAAATAATTACATCTTTGAATCCTCTGCTACTGACTTGACTCCCGTTTGACCGTGACCCCTTGTTTCAGTCAATTCAAGTTGGCAGGTTATAGTTATATGACACAAGTCTGCTCATGGTATCGGCATTGGTTACCTTAAGTCAACTTCCTGGAAGGAAAAGGAGTAAAATCGTATGGGAATGACAGCTCATGTCAGTGGCACAAGTAGTATTTATGTTTAGGCCGCGCAGCAGAAATCCAACAAAAGATTTAAACAGCAAATAATTATAATATAACGTTGGCACAATAAAACCACTGTCAACCACTGACTATATCCTAAATATTTTCATTGAAATTCCTTTTTTGATAGACATACTAATTCTTTACCATTTTTAAATGGATTTTTTTACACTGAGCGAGTATAATTAAAAATAGGAGAACAATGTTGAACCAATTTTGAGTAGGCAGGGCAAATTGATACATTGCATTTTTTTGCTTTTCCAGAAAATGTCGGAGGAGAAATTCTTTCCACCGCTTCCTGATCCGAATATACAGGTGGGGGTTCCCATCTTAAATCTCTTTGACGGAGTAGAGTTCCAAGGAGATAGAAGGTGGCGAAAAGGAAAGAATGAGTTCAACGTTGAAATAAATGTAATCCGTTTCTTTCTACGGAATTGTAATACTTGCATAATATTTTTAAAGTACAACTCGCAGATTTTAATTTATTTTTATTTTTTGTTATTCTCAAAATCTTAAAATAGCATGTTGATAGAAACTATGAGGTTATATATGGTTATCTAACCTTGAAGGGAAATGGCAGAAGTGACAAGCCTGTTAAAGTACAAAATCAAAGGATAATGTAGGGTTCGTTGCACCTGGATTTTATTACGTCTGTCTTACAAAGTCTACAGGCTTTTGTGAAGGGATATATTATGATCGCACTTGCATGAAATGGTGAGTCACATAATAACAAGCATAATTGGAATGATGAATCGAGGTAATTGTAATAATTGGATTTCTTTCAAATTAACTTGATTTATCAAAAAAATAATGGAATAACACATAATGTCTTTAATCCGGAACTACAAAAAGTTTAATAACCTTTTTTTTAAACAGGCATGAGGATACATTTTCTGTGAGACATGTGCCACAGAGAAGTTACCCAGTTTTTCAATTTCGTTAGACAGCAAGAAATGTAACAAACTCGGAATATATACACAAGTTGAGGTTTTTATATTCGCCAAACATGAGTACAATATTTGTATACAGGTTTGTAATAAAACAAAGAAAAAATGTCGAATTAATTTTGAACAAAATGCCATTCATGAAAGTTGTTTATTAATTTCTTTCAAAACACAATATATTTGCCTTGAATGAAACAAATTGTAGATTTAAAAAATACAGGTAATTCAATTCATCATCTTCAACCAAACCAAGGTTTCGATTATCATAAAAATCCGATTTAGCATCAATGCACCCTAAAACTCCGTCACCCCATTCCAGTCATCTGAATCCAATGTCGAATGCATTTTCCGCAATTTTCACACTGCAAATTATATTTATTCTTTGCTTTCTCATCACACTTGACTGACATAATATATGCATGTAGGTATATCATCATCATCATCAACAGCACAATCGCATCACACCAGACTTCACAACATTGTAGCACTCATGGTCAGTCAGCATAAAAAAGACGTGAAAATCCAAAAAAAAGGCATGCCAAAGTCAGAACAAAGTCTCCTCATCTGGAAAATAATGTAATTTGCATTTGCATTTAAATGGAAGTAAAGAGTCAGCATAAAAATATGAAATGGGTACTTTTGGTACATGGTCGTAGTTATGTGTGTATTTCCCACTTGAGTTCACACCACATACGCATACTTCAGACACACAGAAAAAACCGTATTGTTTCCTCCTCATCCTCATCGTCACTCATCATCATCTCATCTCTGTGTACATCTGGAACAACACAACTTGTGTACTAAAAACCACAACTTCCTGACTTGACTCCTTTGTGGCGCGTACACAATCTTCCCGAAACAACAACAGAATGAGGTCATACACACAATATAGCAACAACAGCTGCAATAATGAATATAAGCTTTTGTAAAAGTGATCCTCTAAGCAAAATAAAAGAATGCATATGAAAAAGGGCAAATTGAAAGTACTTTTCTAACTATGTAATCCGCCATTATTATTGACAAAATAAATACACAGAGAGAGAGGTTCAGCGCCATATAAAACCCAACGACAAAAAAGACTTGATAAAAAAGGAGCAAAAGTCAAGGAACCTCAATATAATAATATTTTACACTTTCTCTGCGTAATTTTTGTTTAATATGTGCTTGGCTTATTCTTTTCTCGTGAACTACACAACACAACAACAAATCCTAATGCACTTTCATTCAGTTTTGTCCTTCTAGAAACATTGCGAATTCCTTCCGTTTTAATATGCCCATATCACTACTACAACAACTGAATGTACTATTTTGTATATCAATGCCCACATTCCACAGAGAGAAAGGATTTTGCAGAGAAAAAAGGAATGAATGAATGTTCCTTTTTTTCTTGAGAACACTGCGTGGGAGAGAGTGTGAGAGAGAGAATTTCCACGTCGAGAAAAAATAATCATTTTTTTTTTCTGTTTGACTCTTGGAACTGAAGCACTGCGCTGCTATGCAGAGAGTGACAAAACTTAGTAAATTGTCTGTGTAAGGATGTACGTAGGTTCCACATCAATGTTTCTTTTTCTTCATCCTCCCCACGCCACCATTGCCACTGTCAATCGGATATGCTCTCAGATAAAGAAGGAAAAAATCATGAGGAAGGAAGAAAAGGATGCGTTTTAGAAAAAATATGAACGGCTCAGACTGAAAGTCACGCTCTCAGACTGACTCTACCAGCGTTGTTGCTGATAATGTTAGGTTGACATTAACTGCTGATATGGGAACAATACATTATGCTGAATTTTTTCTTGTAGAACCACAAGAATAGATTTCTGCTGATGTTGAGCATGTATGAATTGCAAAATTTGAGCTCGCACAAACACACAGCATCATAATAATAAGTATGCTTTACATACGTATATGTATGTACATGTTTGCCACTTGCAAACGTTCAAAATTTCAAGAGCTTTTGCAAAAACAAAAAACTGTTAAAGAGAGGAGGAGGACGACAACGATGACGGTGGATAACACGCAAGCAAGCTCAACGAAATCGCTCTTAGCTTTACAACTTATTACTGACAAAACCTAGTAAATATAAGTAGGGGAGGCTTGCACAAACACACACACACACACAGGCCGGCGGTGAGGTGGTGGTGGCAGAACGCTTTTCGAACAAGAGACATTTTTACTAACACACACACACACACACACTTACATTACTTGAGTGTGTAACGTGGACTATGGACTGTGCAGCAGTAAAAAAAGGCTATGGATGTACATGTTTATAGGCTGTTCCACACAACGTGTTCCACACCACCACCAGAATTACTACTACGCAAAGGAGCAGCAGCAGCACTACAAGAAAACGGAGAGAGAAAAAAACGTGCAACTCATTCACTTTCTCGGGCATATTTTTGGCAGGCTTACAAAACTAAGGTTCCCTGCAGCCAACCAGCCCATTTTGTGTGGAAGCGTTGCACTGCTCAGAACTATCACAGCTCAGAGGAGATAGAGAACAAAAGGGAGAAGGAGTGAGAGCGCAAAAAAAATATATAGCTGATTTGGCCGACTGAAATGGTAGAGATTTTTTTTGTTAAGTACTTGTGACTTTTCCAAATAATTATAGTAACAATGAATTGCATTTCATAGTGCTTTTACTCCGTGTGGTTACTCCTTTCACCAACAACAAAAATACACACAAACTTATCTTGGTGGCGTGTGGAGTGAGTGAGTAAACGGTCAGATTGAGATCAGATCAGGAGAGCAAATGTTGTCAGAGTGGTGGCTGTGGCTCATATAGCACACACATGTTTCTCTTGAGCTTGTATGCACCAAAAAATTCCAATAATGATAAGTACCTCTTCTCCCACTCTCCACTACTTGTATATTATGTGTATCTGGAAATTGTGACTCTCGTGTTATTGATACTACTACTCCTGCTACACTAGAAAAAAAAATCTGGAATGGACTTGCAATGTTTCTACATTGTTGAACTTTAAGTGGTCTTGTTTATTTATGAATATTATTATTACATATTATATATGTTTTTCGCTATTGGATGCAGCCCTGTGGGAAACGTCTTGCTGCATAAAATTGTGCCCTTCATTCATTTCCTAATAGTCATAAAGTCACACATAAATTGTGAAGCTCTGTTTAGCATTCCTTATTTTTGTCCGAAAACTGGAAACTTTTGTCAAAAAAACAAACTTTTTTTCATTATGTATTTTTTCGTTGGGGACTGCTTCCAAGGACATCTTTAAGAAAGATTGACTTTTGTGTTGAAACGTGACGAATGAAAGGTTCACTTATCCACGGTTTTTTTGCGAATGTTGAGTGAAGTTTATGATTGTTGTACTCAGTCTATTAGAGAACACAGTGAACATCCTACTTTTTGTGCAAATCTCTGTGGAACAATTGATTATCAAAGTAAGAGTCTAAAACGACTTGTCTGCATTGCTATTATTAAATATGTGAGACCTTTCTTGAATGTTTAAAGTTGGTAGATATACTCGTAAAACTCACCGAGGAAGCTCCCAACAGCCACTACTCACCATTTCAAGTTTACCTTTACCCCACTCCCTTGACTTTAATATTGCATACCTCGTTTTATCGTCAATGAAAAACAGACGCACAACTACTTTGTTGCACTGTCACCAGTACACAAAACTTACATGTACACATTTGTACACAAATATAAAATGCAAGTTTACAAGTTGCTGACGGTGAGGTGGTGTGTGTGTGTGAAGGTGATTGTGCCTCTGCATCTGGGGAACAATTATTAAAATTGATATTCCGTCTTTGTACCCAACACTATATATCGCTGTGTACTTTACTCAGTTTATTGTCATTTCTAAAATGACATAGTCATCATCATTTTCATGTCATGACAATAGTTCAAGATTAGCACAAACTCTAGAAGAAAAACTCTGTTTTAAAAACTCTATTTCAACTATGCAAATTTGTGCGCGTTTTGAGACCTATTAGTAGAGTTGTGACAGTGTACTTACATAACAATGTTGACTGAGTTATCATCACCGTCATCATACACATTTGCATCATCATTGTGAAAGGTGGGTGTAAAGTAGGTTTATGTTGCAAAACTATGAGACTATGCATATAATTATGTTTATGTTTTTGTGATTACATTTGTCACGAGCTGCAAATGTAGCAGCAGATGCACTAGTGAAAATATAGGTTGCTGCACAATATATCAAAGAGCTTGAGTGGAAAGTGGAGAATCTTGGGGGGATTGGAGACTTTGTCCAGTGGAGAGGAAAATGAAAGGAGCTTGTTCGTTAGTTAGCTAGTTTTGTTGCGTAAAACATAAGGTACGTTTTCAAAATCCAGTAGGCTGCACAATTCCATGTAAACAAACTCCCTTCACTGACTCTCAAAGAGTTTTATTTATAAAAAGCAGGCATACACATACATATACAAATATGCAAATAGACACCCACATAAACATTATGACTACAATTTCAATGCAGTTAATTGCAAAGATGTGCATTGTGTTTATGCACACGTGCAGTTGAACACAAGAAACCTTGCTTCATCCACAGGAACAGTAAACAACCAAGTTGCAAATTCTTGACAAATATAGATAGAGAGAGAGGTATGTTATGAAATTATGAAAACATTACCATCATCAATATCATCATCATGAGCATACTAGGCGATTGGGATCTGGTAAAGCGAAGCCGCGCTGCTTTCCTCGGAGACATTGGAGAACTGCAAGGTGAAATGATGCTGATTGAAGAAGAAATGGCGGCAGCAGCATCACCTGCACCCGAATCCACCATGGAATTTGGAGTCATCTCCTCTTCATCTTCGTACAACAATTCCAGTAGTCTATTCCCAGGAGCAGACGCAGACGACTACCAAGAGAATTACTTGGAAAAATATCTGGGCCCAAAGCATCTCCCGTACAGCTCGCTAATTCCCATCACAGTCATTTACACGGCCATATTTGTCACCGGGATTTTTGGTAATCTGAGCACCTGTCTTGTCATAGCCAAAGCTCATTACATGAGGAGCTCTACCAATTATTACCTTTTCAACCTTGCCATTGCGGACATGCTCACCCTCATATTTGGTAAGCATTCTTTTTTCCCCCACTTTTATCATCCTTCGTGTTTCATTATTATTCTATTCAGTATCCTCCACTTAAATCATGTACACATACATCATTTTCTTTGCTCCAAGAAGAAAGGGAAATAAACACAGATTTATACTCTTTTCCATCATCCTAAGTATGGATTCAACTTTGTCATCCAATCATTTCCGCTAAGCTCCTCTATTTCCCGCGATTTGGCCAGGGACGAATTTTTTTGCCAATCTTCCTACAGATCTATAGATTCCTTTGTTATTTTGTCACGTTCGTGTTTTCGTACAAGAAGAATAAGGAAGAAAGAACACTTCCCGTTGGGGATGCTTGCACTGACTTTCTTTCCTTTACTTCTAATACGAAATACCTAACCTTCGTATGTCATTAATGTGATCTTGTTTCTTTTTACCAGAAAAAAGTTAGATGGTTTTTGATCTACATATTTATATTAGATTTCGAATCCCTATAGCCCAGTATTAATTTGAATGAATTGCTTGTTTCTAGGAATGCAAAAATATTTTACGATTTTTATCAACGGCATAAAAATCATACAAACAGACAAACATAAACTAGTTTTATTGTGCCTGTGGTGATAATGATGATGGAATGCAACTCTTGATTTGACTGTAAATACGTTTGTGTGGTTACTAAAATGCATTCTCACATTTTCCCCAACTCATATATAAATGGGGAAAAAATATCCCAAAGGAAGAAAAGAACATGATGATAACACCGGGGGCATGGGGCGTACCTTGAACAATCCGACGCTTGAATTTTGAGTGCTTTCATTGCATACTTACTTCTTTGTGGTGAATGCAAATGATTTTTTGCCTTGTTTACGTAAGTGAAGTATGATATATGGTAGGGATATGCTCAAGGAAAGGGCAAACCGATTCCGTGTTTGGAGAAAGTAAACAGAATATTTTTTTCTCATTTGTGAATCAAGTGCATTATCATGATGACCATGTACCAGTATTAGTATTAGTAGTGCTTGGTTGACGATGGTACAAGAGTACTACACCAGTACCTATAAATCATGCAATGTAAATATTGGTGGCACTGATCCCGGGATTAGTTTTCCACCATCATCACACTTATGTCAACCTCTTTTACCCGAAAGGGTGACAAAAAAAAGGAAATTGTTTTATGAATTGAGAAAATAATCTTTTTTGCAATCAGATCCTGCCTCTGTTTTTTTTTCTTGTTATTTGTCAGCAAACAAAAAAGTAAATATAGAAGCTAATTCTTGAGTTAGTCTGCCTTACTGGTCACTTTAGGCTTCATACTTACCTTTTAGACTCTAATTTCCTCAGCAAATTACGCTGTACCACTGCGTAAATGTAAATGAGTGACAGTTAGGGGGCGATAGGATCAGAAGTTGAGATCACAACAGATATATAACTCACAATCAGTTTATCATGGTAGTAAATTTGGGGAAAAGGGTTTCCTGTGACATATTATTATGTCTGTTGAGCTTGATTGATTAATATACAAGGACTGGAATTACTCTGACACAACACAATATAAACTTGTCTCCCAGTAAGTAAAATATATTGTGTCACAGTGAACTTTAGCGCAATGGCTTTTATCATTTGAAGTTATGAGATGATCAAAATGATACAAAAAAAGACTTTGATCTCAATAATAATAATAATAAAACGTGCTCCCAACCCCCAAAGTCAAATATGTATATACGTGCATTTGCCCAGTAAATTTACCTACTTTGGTTGACAGAAGAACGGGAGCAATCTAAAAAAGACTATATTAAATGTCATACGCATAAGGATATAAAGATAATACATACTTGCATGACTAAATGCGAGATATTTTTTCAGGTGAATGGACTTTTGGGATACTACCACTGCACGATACAGCAAACACATGTCATTGTCTCAGTAGTCAAGTACGTATGACAAAAATGAGAGAGTTGACTCTCTAAAACCTTCCCAAATCATTGGGGAATGGTTAATTGGATTTGACGCGTGGGATGCATATGCGGTTGCTGGCTTTTTAATATGTTTTAAAATGTAATAATAATAATAAGTAACAATATAGGAATTACTCAAAATGGTTAAAACAGTTTTGTAGTGATGTAAGTGGGAAAAACATGATGGACAATGCTGTTTCTTTTGCTACCACAATTCAATTTTCTTTATAGACTTCACTAGAGAGACGGAAATGGTCTTGAATGAATAGTGTCTCTATTCTCAAAACTTCATAGTTCATTATATATAGTGCATACAAATTGAAATGACATATATAGCAACAATTACTTGGAATTTTGGAATAAATTAAATGACATGTAAATGGCTCGTATTGAGGAAACCAGAATGATTTGGTTTGGACTTGATTAACCTCAGCAGCGGTTGTCAAATCCAGCAGGCTTCACGAGAGTCTCTAAAAGCCGCAAACGTGTTTGCCAGAGTTTATGTATTCTGATACAATAGGCTGTCTTTCGATAGTACAGCCTTTTTACCGCTACGACTACGTCTCGTCACACGACGAGTCGTTTTATTTTCAAAATTCATCATGAGAATCCTCTAAGCTGTCTTTGAAGATGGTTCTTGTAGCAAATATTTGACAGTGCTTTACTCTGCTTTTTCCGTAATAATGGTCCTGGTACAAGCATTCGCTAGGAAGCAAGCTATAGATGTACTTCATATTTGATGATGTGTAAAGAGTTAATATTATATGATGCTTCATAAATGCACGGTATCATTTCGGGAATGGAAAAGTATATGAACGAGCAGATATGGCACCTTTGTTTCGAGCCCAAGCGATGGATTTTTTTTGAATATTATATTTGGCCATTTATAAAACTGTACACAATTTTATCATGCCCACAGTCGACGCTCAACAGGAGTACAAACATCCACGTTTGTACATCAAGCATGGTATTTTTACTGTTAAATGCGGCGGGTGTGCATGTGCTTGTCTTGTTGTCTTGTACTGTGTTACATGAATGAAACATCGTCATCAGTAATTGAGCAAGACGACCGCCTATTGCAGACATATTAGGGGGACTCACATTAGTGATGATCAGCTATTTGCTATAGCTGATCGGTAGCCGGCCTTTTGCGACACGGTAACTTTGCGACATGGGGTAATTTTGCGACATGGCACTTTTGCGACATGGCACTTTTGCGACATGGTGCTTTTGCGACATGATACTTTTGCGACATGGCACTTTTGCACCTCCGGTCTTTTGCGACATGAGCATATTTTGCACCACCGGTCTGTTGCACCACGT
>JAHZNC010003601.1:0-11732 GCA_027744095.1 Zhuqinia jingwanae | reverse complement strand
TACAAATACTGAAAAAGGAATGGAACAAGAGAAAAGTGAAATGTTCTAAAGATATGTACATATAAACACACACACACACATACACACATACCAATACCATATGTGTACGCATACTATACTGCTGCCATCATCACATTGGAGCTGAACAACGAAAATGTTGATTCTACACTGTTCATCTTATCATCAAAATTTTGCTCCACGCATATATCGCCGACAATCAAATTCGTGAATATTATTAATATATTGTTCAACTTTTATATACTTGTATGAATATAGGTACAAACAATATGTTCAAATCAACCATTTGAAAGTTTCCATGTGTGAATAAACAATCTAAACATCATCCGCCAAAGACATACCTACTGTTTGTTGGATCTACCAAAAAAAACTTGAGGTTCTTCTCCCCATTTTCCAAACGCCATATAGCTCCTGTCATATATCTAAACATTGAAAACATACTAAAGCCACGTCCCAGCAGCAGCAGCCATTCAAATCTGCCATTTCTGCTGCACTTTTATAATTTGGTTGAAAGAGAAAGATAGAGAGATGCGAGAGATTTGATTAATGTTTCTTGCAAACAAAGCAATATTTTGTGATTTTACGTTTTCTCCTTCCCTACTTCGTTTTCTCTTTCCCTACTTCGTTTTCTTACTGTCAATTGAAGCGTAGCTGTTGTAGCCTTGTCATTTTTCTTTTACTCTATTTCGATTGATACAAATACAAAATGTGTGATAGAAGAAAATTGAATATTATCTAGAATTTAGTTTACAGTACACATTAAATTTGAGACTTTCCAATTTTCAAAATCTCAAACAAGCCAACCAAGAAGCTTGATGAAATAATAATGAACTATGACTTATTGTTCTTCTCTAGTCCTTTTAGCTGACTTCATTAAATACACTAAATTTTCGAAGGCATTTCTAAATTGACACTACAAAGTACACCATGAAAAATTATTAGAAACGCAAAGAAAGCATAAACACATAATAGGTACATATATTCCTGTAAACTGTATGAGCTGCGGGGAAGCGTAAAGTTAATAAAAAGAGGAATTTACAGCGTAGCACAGTAACTCATTCCAAAAGCATTTTATATAGGTGCATACATACCATACCATGGTCGGGTAACATATTTTTCTTGTCAAGAAAATTCCAAAACGTTTGAGCAAAAAGCTACCACTACTACAATTATTATTGACCCTATTGTGTCAGCTCTCAACTGTAGCTTTAGTATTTTTTTATCTCAAGTAAATTCATTTACTTTTCTCCCTGCATCAGTGACAAAAGCAGACTCACAAAAAAACATTTTTTCTTCTTCTAAGGGACCAAAAAAGGGAAAAAATGTTCCAAGAACATAAAACAAAATATAATATAGCAATAATACCAGGAAGGATCATTTCTTCTTTTGAACACATACTTTATGTGAATACCTACGTATAAAGGCTACTACTACTACTACAACTACATATATAACACCCATTTTACTCAGCAAACATCCGGTACATTCTTTAAGGCCCTTCTTATATTCTTGAAGAATAACGACAATTTTTTTGGGGGAAACTTATAATTTTCGTAGTAGTATTGGTGGTAATGGTAGTGGCGGTGGTTGGCAATGTAAAAAAAAGTAATATAATGTCAGTGTGCCACAGGAACACTTTTCCCTCTGGATATTTCCGGTGACAAGGCTGTCAAATTTCAGCATATTTCTACTTCCCCCAGCAATATATACAGAGTAGCGAGTGAAACGTCCCTTCAAAAAATTCTTTTTTTTTCTCTCTCTCTCTCTTAACCTAAAAGTCAAGAAATAATCTTCTATTGTATTTCATAATAATAATAATAATATTTCTTATTGCAATGATCCTTGGACTATACACTATTATGTGTGAGCTCTAAAAAAGGGCGAAAGTTAAGTATAAAAAATATTTCCACCGTATCCTTTTGAAAAAGTAAGTATGTATAAAATAGTAGACTAAGCGAAAATAAAGAGAAAAGGGAATGAGACTCAAAGTGCTTCACAACAAAAAGTACCATTCAACTTCCTTGTCACGTTCGTTAAAAACATGGATATGATTTCAGGAGTAGGCAATGCATCTATTTTTTATATCATCATCATCATCGTTATATATATATTAGATACTTAACTTTTTAGGCATCACGGCTTGGCGGGAAGTTTCGTAGAGTAAGAAGAACTAGATATTATTATAAAAAGAAATTGTAGGCCTTTTACTGTAAGGCGGAGCAAGAGATTGCTGATCTCTTTCTTGATGGCGAAATGAAGCTTACGCTTACTGTCATCATAACATTCTCTCCAGAGCAGAGCTATAAAGTAGTGCAAACGCTGCATATTATGTACTTACACAACTACATTGTACACATGTATAGGTACACTTGTTTTGTTGGGTCTTATTTGTTGTTGTGTATAGTAAGTAGAATAGACAGCTATAAGAGCATCAGCATCATCATCATCATGATCAGTGGTGGTATGACCCAAAAAAAGAAGAATAAGAAATACAGAGTATGACAATGGCAATAATATGCCATAAGAATAAAAAGTCCTTGACTATCCCTTGACGAAGGGTTATGTTAACAACAAAAGGGAATACATACCATACCTACTCACGACTTTGATATGTGTTGGGTAGTAGGTATATATTTATATTATCCTTGAGAAGCACTTTGCAGAAACAATCCTACTGCTGCTACCGCTGCTGATGATGATGATGATACCTCTTAATCTCTCGTGTATCCCTGTTCTTTATAAAAAAAAAAAAATGTCAAGAAAAAGTGTCGTTATTTTGAGTCGTATTTTCTCTGAGTGTCCCTTCGAAATGGTTTTTTTGAAAGGATAAAAACTAAAAAAGGGGTTATTATAATGAGTTGAGTACTGAAATTGTTTGGAAACTGAAAAAATTGGGGTTAAAAGAATGGCTCCATCTTCTACGTAGGTATATATGTACATGTGCATGTAGGAATGTATATATTTAATATATCTCAATTTACTTGAACAATAGACTGTAGATATTATTTTGATTTAATATTGTGTTTCAAACTTTTTAAGTTGTTGTGACCTAGTTTTGTTGTTATTTTACATGCAAAACTATATCAAATTACATTTAAAACTATATCATATTACATTTAAAACTATATCATATTACAGTTAAACCTATATCATATTACTTGTTTGGATAATTATGCGTCTGTTGACTTTATTATTATTGTTTATTGTAGGAACGTAAACAGGTTAATTTCAAAGGGTATAATTTATTAACCTTGTAAACCCTTGTCCCTTCTCAAGTATTTTGTCCATGTTGTACACGAGCACGACAATACTATACTCCCCTTACAAATTAGGAATGACAATGACCGCACATGTTGAAAATATAAAATGACCATATAGAAGTCAGTGTCAGCCGTCAGCCGAGAACTGTGCGAGGACGTATTTACAATTCTTGTAAAGTTTTGGTGCACACACACACACCACCACTCACACTGCTACTACGACCACCACTTTGCTATATAGTATACATACATCAACAAGAAGAATATTGTATAAGCCGGATGTTTTAGCAAGGCCAGAGAGAGAGGAATATGGGTATGCGGAAAAAGTTATTTCTGAAATATTTCCTTGGGCATTATGTCTGTTTGTGGCATATTTGAGAAACCTGCCGTAACAACACTAGAAACGGAGAGGAAGAAGGAGAGAGAAGCAGTATAGCATCATAAACGAATAACAGGAAACATATAGTATACCTACACATACGCATAGCACCGGGAACAAAATTTAACAAATAATGCAACGGTAGTAATAGTACATCAGGCATCAAAAGCACAAGGTCTTTTCCCTTTCTTCCTGAATAAAAAACTTTTTTTTTTGTGACCAAAGTACAATTTTCGCTAGCAGGGTGTATAAGTACCCGGAATACATACAAATGTGCAAGCCATAAGGAAAGCTGACTACAGCAACAGCAGCAGTCTTCCGAACTGTACCGCAAAACCTAACAATTTTGTACAAAATATCATATTAAACACACAACACATACACAACACACAGAAGGAGCTCACGATATTTTGGTACACACGTCGTCTCCCTACTTGTTCTTCTTTTATTGTCTCTCTTTCTTTCTCTTTTTGTAGTGAACTAGTTGCCAAAATATATTACGAGATGAAGGAATTCTAAGGTCCCAAAACGATGCTGGATGCTTAATAGTATTTCTCTTTTTTTCCTGCTGCTACTCTTCCCTTATTTTGTATACTACATTTATATTATATTATATTTGCCATATAGAGCACACCGACGACGACAACGCAAAGAAAGAATAAAAAAGATCGACCGACGTGTCTCCATTTTCCATTTGATATTATATTCACAAGTCACAGCCATTATTCTTCAAGAAAGAGAGAGAGACGAAGAGAGAGAGAGAGAGAGAGAGTAAAAACCTCCAATTCTTCAGTCTACACACCACTCTTTCAAAAACTCAACAGTTCTATATGCACACAGTAGTGTACGAAATTTAGTAGTCCATGAAAATACATGAAACTTAATACACACACTCAGACACACACGCGGAAAAAAATACGTATGCGTAACATGATACGCAATCTAACTCTCTCCGCGACGAATACCCACCACCACCCCCATCAAAAGAAGAAAAGTTTAAGAAGCAAGCCAGAATGCCTTAAAACAATAGCACAACGAGTCAGAAGAAACAATAGCCATAGTGATGATCATGATGGTCATGTTGACAATATATGTTTCATATTCCTTTTTTTTCCTCTGACACACTCAAGTTTAATATCTTACACATATGCGTCTTTTTTTACATGGAATATTGATACTGAAAACTAAAAGTAAAAAGCAAGCAAAAAAATATTTGCAGTTGTTCGACCCAAAAGGATTCTACAAGCATCATCTTTTGTCTATGAAAATGTATACGACTCCTTGTATTTTGTTACATTGTCCTTTTCTCCACTCTGCAGTTTTTCCCCCTTTTACTAAAGTAGTACAAGAGGCAAATAAATGAAGATGCAATTCACCTCAATACATTTTTTTGTGCAAAAGGAAGCAATATAGCAATAGGTTTTGTATATATTGAATGTTTTTAAAAATTGTATACACATTTTTTATTTGAGATATAAAAATAGGTATACTACCAAATATCTATTCTCCGTGTATCGTTTACCGCCGTGCGTCGAGTCGATGATGTTCATTTCATTTCCAAGTTTTCTTGTGTTTCCTTTTTTCCTGAATGTGTCCCATCTTTTTTTTCTGTTTCATTCCTTTTTGAGCGTTCTACTTTTTTTCCGGGTATTTGAAAAGTGGATAATGTGGCTCTCCCTTTTGCCATATCGTATATATAACATGCATTGCCACTCTGCTATATTATATACAATACAGAGATTCAGGGTACATACCTTTATACATGGTTATATAGCAGGGAATGAATGTTGCTTTGGGAGAGCCCTTAGGAAGCAAAAGTGAATTTTATTGTTCTTCCTTTTTTTTTTGGCCAGTGTTGATCTTTTTTTTACATGAAGATATTATAGAAGATGCCCTTATATAGTATTACTTGAGTATATTTCTGTACAACAGCCCTTATGTATATATATTTACTTGACGTCAATCTGACTGCTACTTTAAATGAAAGGAAAAATTCCACAAGCAATCGTCCTCTATCATCACGACTGCGAGTACAGAGTGCACAAAACAAGAAACAAAAAGAACGCCGTAATAGAGTTTCCACTTGTTTTTCAGATAGGTACATAAATATTATATGTTCGTGAGAAATATATGCACCTATGTGTGCAAAAATGTTTGCTCTTCGGAAACTTTGCTCTTATAATAATATAATATAGGTACACATGTATGTGTATATTTCCCAATTTTTTTTGCAGAGACACTCTGGAAATCTCTGGTGTGCTGTGTATATACATATGTGTCGTCTTGTTTTACTTTTGTATGTAAAGTTCAAGTCCCATCATTTTACGTGAGAGCTATCATGCTGTCCCATAAGAATAAAAGAAGGACTGAAATTGACAATCGAAAATGCAACTTTACTGCTTAAAAAACTGTAAATTTTCTGAAGTGGCTGTTGTTTATTGTTTGAAAAGTTGATACTACCAAACACACACAACAGCAAAAACAGCCAAATAATAACCAGCAGTACATTTTTTATTTATTTTGAAGGTTTCCACGCAACGACGGCGCTCTATATTATATACATATATATGCTGTGAAAATTGAGGACCATAAATTCTCCGGCAATATAATTTAGAAATGGCTATTTCACAATTCATCTAGGCATATATTAATATTACTACTACTACCGTATAGCGTGTATAAAGGAAATGTAGAGTTAAGCGGTAGTAAAGCGAACTCGTTAGAACGTTTATCGCCGTCACTATGCTCTGTTTTCTCTGTGCAAGAAGAACAGTATGAGATTAAAGGGATGATGATAGGGATGGGGAAAAAACAAGTTGAGCATGTGGCAGTAGTAGTAGTAGTAGGAGTCGAGTATAGAAATACTATAATTTGGTAAATAGTGATAAACCCAATAACTTTAGTTCTTTGAATGAGGATGCATTACAATTTACAATAGAAGTAAAATCGTAAAATTCTCGTAAGCGTTGAGTCGAGAAGATGGACCATAATATGCATAAAAGTTTGTATGATATTGTGTTTTTATGTACAAGCAGGGCTTGGGAAAGGAAAGAGCTTTTTTTTCGAGATGAAGGAACTTTTAAAATCAAAAGATATGGAGATACACATGAGAGTATAGTACAGTGGTCGTTTTAGCTTAGCTTTTATTTATTATTTACTTTAAGCTCTAATAATATTAACAATTGAGCATAACAAAAGCAATGTTTGTTGTATTGCTGTTTTGTTGGTATTGTTATTTGTGTGTGAATAAGCACATCTTAAAATTGCTTTTTTTAACACACAATCTTATTTAACTGATTCAAACGATGTAAACTTGCATAATATCATGGAATCATCATATAATATAACCAAACATATAACAACAATACATTTACACATAGCTTCTCTCTCTCTCCTGCTGAGCGACATGGGGAAACACGGTGAAAGAAGCATGTTTCTCCATTTTTAGGATTTCTTTCTTTTTTCTCAAAATAATGTATTTGCTTTGCAAGTGCAAACGACATTCTTTTTCATCCCATTTCTCTCCTACTCTAGCTTTACAAAAAGAAAAAGAAAAAAGGGTGTTCCGTGCCATTTCAAATGGAGAAATCGAAAGATCCTCTCCTTGGCTCCTTATTCTGCTGTTCCTGTTTATTTCTTTGGAAAAATAGTAATAAAAGAATTTTGCATTTATTTTCTTGTTTACTCAAACCAGAGTAGCTTGCGCTTGTGACTGATGTTTGTGCATAGGTATGTTTATGTTGGAAAAAAACAAACTAGGATGAAAATGACAGAAGAAAAGTAGCAACCTAGTCTGTTGTAGCCTAGCGCTTGGCTCTTTTTTTTATCAGACACCCACCATTTTATAGACTAAAGGTATTCCATGCATAAATATATTCTTTCTTTCTCTTCTCGTTATATTTTTTTGTATCGAGCTCTCCGTCTTGTGAAAATTCTAAAGGAAAACCGGGTTGTAGTAGGGTGGTGGATTGTTTGTTTGTACATGTTGGAAAATGTCAAAATACAATGTACAACGACATGTTATCAAACTGCAGTAAAAACTTTAAAAAAATACACTGTCAATATGTATCTACGCAGTCAAAAGTAAGTATTAAAAAAATCTACAGATGCAAAAGCAAAAGCTTGCTTCTTGAAAGAAATTCTATCAAGAAGGAATTCTCTTTTGTCCTGACAAGAGCAGAAGAAAAGTACACACACACACACAAGCAAACAAATACACATTGACTCACAAATAAGAAACCAATATTATAGCAAGTGTAGCGGTGTACTCTGCTATTTGTACAGCAGCTCTAAGCGTAAAAAATAACAACAAATAATAATAATAATGCACCAACTATATCCACTTTTTTATACTTTGTGATTCTTGCCATTTTGATTGTATTCCAAGAAGAAAAGGAGTACACGCACGTGTATATGTATGTATGTGTTGTGTAGTTGATTGTGCGTGTGTTTACATTTGTAAATGTAATGGAGAATTTCATGCATAAAAAATTTGCTCTTACATATCATTACTACATTGATTGTAAATGCGCTTTTCTTCCTTTTCTCTCTTTTTTTCATTTTTTTTTGCGTGGGATGAAGAAAAAGGTCAATTTTTGCCTTTCATTTTGCTTGAGGTACAAAAGTATTGTATGTGTGTGTGTGTGGCGCTAGTGAACAATAATCGCTATATATCTTTATTCCAATCAGTCTAAAAAATTTACGTGTGCTAAAAGGAAATAAAGAGCATCCCTGAATCCTTCTAAAAAATTAGAACACATAAACATAATATATAATATACTACTGCATGAGACTATGAATGAGACTATCAAAACTCAAAAACGAGTTTAATTTAGCAATAAGATAAGTATGAATATACTTATATGCACACACATTGTTGTTGTGAGAGTGGGCAAGTCAGTGTAGCATCATCATGACATGCAATATAAAAGGAGAGAGTGCGTATACATACATTTGTATCCTCATTGTTCTTCTTTTTGCACTGTTATACTTTCAACACTGCTATGTGTGCTCCTTCCCACTTACCAAGAAAACAACAAAAGAGAAAAAAAGGAAATGAAAGGAAAAGGAGATCAAACAAAACGAATATTATGAAAGGCTATTCTCCTCTCTCTCTCTGTCTGGCCTTGTTCTGCCCTGCCTCTTTTGGC
Organism: Zhuqinia jingwanae; assembly: GCA_027744095.1. Classification (NCBI taxonomy): domain Eukaryota; kingdom Metazoa; phylum Arthropoda; class Collembola; order Entomobryomorpha; family Paronellidae; genus Zhuqinia; species Zhuqinia jingwanae. The sequence continues at coordinate 2,925 of JAHZNC010003601.1, read as the reverse complement.
TCTCTTTCTGTCAGCTTGCTGCCTGGTACAAAAAGTTCTTTTTGAACATTTATTTTCTCCACTTTGAAATAAACGGGTAGAGAGAGAGAGAGAAAGAACAAAAAGGAAACATTCTGTGTTTGGTTTGGATAACAAAAAGTAAAATGATGATGATGATGACGATGATATGATGAGCATGTTACACAAGCTGAGGGTAGCGGTGATGCTATAGTATAATGATAATGATCCACACACACAACCTACATGAGAGAAAGCAGTTAAAGGCGCAAAGTGTTAAAAAGTTCATTTTACTTTCACGGCTCTCCTTGTTCATTCCCTTTGTGCTTTTACAAGCATCACACATCAAATTTCGTGACAATTTATATAAAATGTGAAATATAATAATAATCATCATAATAATAATAGTAAATGAATTTAATACAACAACTTTTCATTGTGAAAATATATATTATGGAGATAGTAGACTAGTCAGATTACAGAAAGTATCAAAGCGCACTACTCTCCAAAAGGAACAAAAGCAAAAATTATGAAAAGCTTCTGTCCGAATAATGTCAACAGTGTATACATGTGACATGATGAAAGTTTTATTGTTATACAACAACAAAAAAAGTATGAAACAAATGATATGGCATAATATTTCATTAAAAAATTTAGTCAGAAAAAAAAGACATATGTACCCAGTTTTTTGTCCTTGAAAAAGAAAACACATGTCAAGTTTCATTTTGTTTGAATTCATATTATATGACCCTTTTATTTTTTGAAAACAATAAACCAAAGTTTAATTATTACATGTATATATATATTATGCCAGTTCCATTTACTAAATCATCATCACTCATAGTATCTCACATATAATTTTTTTATGGAACAGAGAAGAAGAAAAATATTTAAAAAGAGATTTAATATATGAACTACAAACTATTTATATACGCAGACATATATTTTTTAAAGCTTTTTAATGAATTTGTAATGCATACATTAATAGTTTATACGCATTACATCATCACCAGCATACGACAGATAACACTTTCAGCATTTTGAACTTTTTTTTACTGTAACATTTTTTTTTCGTTTAATTTTTTGCGTAAATATTCCCAAAAGAAAGTTTAAATATTAACGTTGTAATCCTTGGAAAAAGAGGATGATGGTGAAAAGTGAAGGATTATAATGCCTCTTCTCTCTTCAGCCGGCAATGAGTGCTAGCAAAATTTTGTTGTAGTCCCCAGAGCACTCATCCGCAACCCATGATTCCAGTGATTGCTCATACAGCTTTTCAAATTCCTGCTTAATATTTCGTAGCCCAGTATTTATTGCTTCCTTCAAGTGCAATCGTCACTGTGGGTAACATTTAAAAAAATTAAATAAAAATGCGTGCATATTAATAATTTTATTAAATATTACAGAGGGTAAAGAGCACACATTACGCATATGAAATAGGAAACGGAGGTAGAGATACATATAATAATAGAGAGATAGTCTGTTGTAGGGGTGCCTGCGTAACTGACAGCAGACATAAAGTCTCCTTATTGCATTTTTTATTGTGAGAAAAAAAGACAATACGCTTTGCCATATAATATGATCATCATTATCATTATCATCACCATAACCCCAAAAAAACATATTTTACTGCAGAAGAGATACAACCCGGATAAACAGTGAAACACCAACAGCAGTTGTATGTATAACGAGTAGTATGTTTATATGTAGGTATATAGGAAACTATGAGAGTTTTGTACCAAGAACAGCTTTGATGTTTCTCATTCTCACGCAAGCTGAACATTGAGCAGTAGAAGTAGAAAACTGCTTTGATAATAATAATATGAAAGTGAATGTAACCCATTGAGACATGTTAGTTGTCTGACGAGTAGTAGAAGTAGAAGGGAGTGCTGCTGCCGGTTCTAGACAGATCTTCCCACAAGACTATGGTTGCCCCTCTCTCTCTCTCTCTCTCTCGATCTCATCAACAGAAAAACGGTTTTATATATTATGAATGAACCTGTCATATAACTCCCTCATTTTTGGCTTGATGATGCGGTGTGCAAGTGTTAGTAACAAGCAGCAGTACTCTGGTGGAAGACATTGTCTCCTCTATTTTCATAATATTCAGAAGAATAAGAAGTTGAGAGGGGAAATGGGCATGAGTAGGGAAAAAAGTTTGTATATAAAATGTATGAGATGAGGAGTTGAAGGTTACTGCTTTTACAACTGCTGTTTTTTGTGGGATGATGATGATAATAATGATGATGATAAGAAGAGTAAAAAGAGAATTTGAAAAGCCACAAAAATGACAGTAGAAAGTAGTGTAGATGTGGAATGGAGGGGGTACATTCTATCTCCTTCCAGTTATGCGGGTCTTTTAGAATACATAAATACACCTACATACATATATACTCCTACTATAAATATTCTAGTATGCCTATCCACATTTTTTTTAAAGACGACAGTTTTCTTTTAAAGAAAAAGAAGAAAAAAGTGTATAGGGAAATAGGATGTAATATGTAGCTGACTTACGAATAGTTGTGGCAGCTCTGTGCATGTCACCAGAGAGTTCAGAATCCACGACTTCTTCCAGCGTCTTACCAGCAAGCTCTTGATAAGCCTTGTTGACAGCATTCAACTGTTGGTAGCTGTTTCGTGCTAGCACAGATGTAAAGGCAGACTCATCGGTCCCAAATTTCAGCTCACCTGTCAACCACCATTATCATGATTGTCAGTATAATAGAAAGAGGGAAATATGTAACGCATATGCTTACTATTACGCATTTATAAAACATCATCCCGAATATCTGTTGTGCAATTTGTACAATTACCAGCTGAACAGCTTTTTCACTCGTTCGTTACATATTTTATCCTTCTAAAATTCGAATGATGTGGGCTTATACATGCGTATACAAGTTGCGCGTTTTTTTGTAATTTGAATTTTTT
>JAHZNC010003600.1:0-10633 GCA_027744095.1 Zhuqinia jingwanae | reverse complement strand
CCGGCCTAAAAACCGAACCGAAACCGTCGGTTAACCGAGTAAACCGAAACCGCGGCAACCCTAGGAGCAAGTGCACCCAGGAGCAGATGTGCTCAGAGGCAAGTGCGTCAGGAGCAAGTGCACCCAGGAGCACATGTACCCAGGAGCAGAAGTTCAATAGCAGGTGCCCCAATAGCAGTTACTTAGGAGCGCCTGCCCTAGATCCAAAAAATAGCGTATAAAAATTTCGTGGCTTCATGAATTTATGATTCTGTAAATAAATCAAAATGTATTGAATTTCGCTTCAGTGTCCACTTACATTACCTTTAACTCAAAAGAAAAAAAATGCTTTTTTTAAAATACAATTCATTGGATATTATGTTGATGTTGAAATTGACACAGGTTGTTGTCGTACGTCGATATCAAAGAGTCATTTGAGTGCCAACCAAGATTTCCCCTTTTCAATCAATTTGAGTCAAGGGTCCTGTTTCAAAACTCGATAAAGTTTTTATACTTTTGATCAAGTACTTTTTCCGTTTATTTTCTCTCGATAGTAGTGTAATATGCGATACATATTTGGCTTGGGAAGCTTCATTGCTCTGTTTATTCGTTCCATGTTATGTAACAAAAAAAGAAGAAATTCGCGATGACATAAACCAAGTCTTTTCAGTATAATGCCAGTTAAAGCAAAGTTGAAAGTGTGTAAGTATCAAAATCATTTGAATTCAATAAATCTTTAAGCTGGTAGTACGTTTGTTGGTAGAGCATTTTTTAACTTTTAGGTATAAACAAGACACAAACCACAATATTTTAGAAACGATGTATATTCATAAGGGTGTACTGTATCAAATTCTGCAAATCCATGTCGCAATGTATATTATAGAATCCCGCATACGTGTGGAAGCAAATGAATCATGAATCTTGAAAGATGGTTGGTAAACTAAACGTCTTTCAAGAGAGAAACTGGAATGACATGAGAGCGTGAATGTATATACATGGGAAGTATAATAGACTTCATTGAACAGGCTATTTGGCATTATAGCATGGTTGGGTTATGTTTTGAATTTTTAATGTAAATACAGTTGGTGTTATATAGGTACATAGTAGCAATAAACTTAAATGTAAATAAAAGTTTCTAATACTGTGGTTGGTGACACAAAGTAGTAGTAAAAGGTACGCAGAGTGCAGGTAATATTCAGGTTTTGGCTAAAAGGATTGTTTATTTATTTAAATAGCTAGAGCTTTGGTCTACTTTCCGTAAAATTTTTCCTTAAGGTGTACACACAGAGCACTAAATTAAATTAATCTTGTTTACTAAAAAGCTATATAATCTTTTTCAATGCTAACAGAATTGGATGTTGTAAGATATATGTGGGTTATAGAATTCACCATTCTTGTATACAACGTGTGAACAAAATGCCTGCTACCAACATTTCCGCTTGTAAGTGAGATTACTGCTGCTGGGGATACTGGAATACGGCTGCTGAAGTTTCAACTTGCTGTCAAAACCCGTCACTTTGAAAATAATCTTACGGTGAAATACAATAATGCTTGAATTGTTTTACTGTTGTGTTGTGAATTTACGATTTCAATGCCGGGAAGCAACAATAGTCAATGGAATGATTTGAAGTACCTATGTACCTAGTATTTGTACAAACGTCCGATTGAAAAGCTGTTATGCTGAAGCGGTTCATCCAACCATGCATATAAACTACAAAAGAACAAAATATAAGGAAAGTTTAAATAAATGTTTTCAGTGAAAGTCAAAATTTGTGGTTTTTTTCCGAAATGGCGGCCTGGGAAGAAATTCAAAACCAGTGAATGAAACACAAATGCAAAATCATTGTTTGCATTCTGCAGCCACAGATGTGTTGCTGAAGATCCAGTTAGGTAGTAAATATTAGTAAATACAATCCCACATGTACTTAGCCTGCAGATGATGTCTTTTGTATGGAAAACACAGATGAATTGACTTCATGTAAGTCCCTTATTTGCATAGTGTAACATGACATAAAGCCTAAACAAATATAGTTTGTGTATAATGTGTACAAATCAGTTTTATACTAGCAAAAACAAATTTGCATGTAGTTCTAACCTCGAAAGTTGTAAAACAAGAGTATATATTATCCCAGAGTACACAAAAAAGATTGGGTAAATAAAAGGATGACATGTCATGCCAGAAAACATAATAAACCTCGCTATATTCATTCAAGCGTTTTACACACTTTAATCAACCTGCCATTTAGACGACCCACCACAATAGATGTTCATCTCCACCAAAAAAAATTTTTGGAATGCTAATAATTATGATAAATCCTACAAGTCATATCATACTGTAAACTTATCCCTCATCAAAACCACAGCTTAGCACACTTTATATTTCCAGCCCCGTGTGCACACTTCATATTACCCTGCATATCTTACCAAAACCAAATTTTACTTGCTAATACTCAATAAAACACCATTTGTGGAAGAGGGAGAGATTGAAAAAATAGATGATTATGAGCATGATCACTTTTGCATGCGAGACTACGTGTAAAATTAAATCTGAAAGTCTGGTGGCTAAGTGTCGGAAAGCGCGCAATCAAGCAAACAGTGGATAAAATAAAGTTAATCCTTCTCCTCCTCAATCCTCCCAACTTGTCTCGTTCAGGGCCGAGGTCTAACATTCCTTTGTGCTTGGGATTTTCATCAAGAGGTTTAATCTATAGGAAAACATGGTAGTAGTATAATAAGCAAGTGGGTATACTGCTAACACCATAATCATGTATCTTGCAGGCCGTTTCAACAGTTTAATTATTCTTCTCATCCATCCACTGCACTCCCGTCAAAAATCATGAAATGGAACAAGACATCCGTATTTAATTTAAAATCGGACACAGGCGCTTACTGCTATTCGCAAGGATGAAAGTGCTTTGTCTCAGTCTCGGGCAGAAACACGCTAACAAATCATATACTTTTTATGCTCACAAGGTATAATTTAAATTGAGCGTAAAAAGCTAGGAAGCAAAGAAAAATCTGCAATAGGATAATGTGTTTTTCCAAAACATATCTGTCTCTGTCGCTGTATAACCCGTGCAAAAATATATTACAAAAGAAATCTTTCCAAAATCTGCCAACAAGCTCTATATAGAGCGATCCACATTAACTGACTAGAATCCATTGCTTCTTTCTTTAAGCAGGATGAAAGGGTGAAAGTTTTTGTTTTTCATGCAAGGGTGTTCATTTTTATCAAAAAATTGCATTTTTGTCCTTCACCATAGAACTGCTGCTGAGGAGAGCATGTATAACACACACTGCATAGTAATATTAAACATGAGAGCACACGACAACGTACATACATTTCAGCTATAAAAGAGTGCTAAAAGAAGCAGTCGAACAAAACGGAGAAAGTACAACTTTTTTTGTCTATGCTTATATACTTTTTGCTATATCTGCTGGCGAACAAACAGACATATTACAACCAAAAATTTGTGTGTTGTAGGATCCTGATCCTTGTGTGGTGGTAGTAGTGGGACTAGTATACAGGCAAAAACGTACACGTCTATATGATTGTGTGTGTGTGTGTGTGTGTGTATGAGCGTGATGATGATGATGGTGCAAGAGACAGTGAAAGACGGAGAGAAAGTAAACGAATGTAAAAGTAATATTAAGTAAGGAAAATCCCGAAACTCAAGTGCCAGTCCAAAGCGGGCTGGCAGCTAGAGCACACATACACATCAAAAAGGGAGAAGACTTGGAGTTACCTAGTTTCTTTTAAGACACAACAAGTTGCATCGCTGGTACTTTTTTATATATACTGTTTTATTATTATTATTATTATTTGTATTATACATACACGATTCCCCAAGGAGGGCACCGGCTTTTCTCTGAGTTTCTTCATCTACAGGGTGCTGACTGATTGAAGATGTAATAGATTATCATTCACACCATTATAAGGAGAGTATAATATCATATAAGAAAAGTCCCGTTGGTGAAAGCACGTCCTACTATTCCTTATTTGCAAAGACGTGCAAGTGTCATAGTCGGTCTAGAATAAATTTTAAATTATTAGTGCTCCCCCAAAAAACAGCGTTACAATATCCCACAACTTTACCATAATAATCTTTAGTAGCAATTATTAATCGTTCTATGATATCTTGTTTTAAGTATGTATACATTCATAAGTTAGTATAATTTCTGTTTATCAATAAGAGAAAGAGAGAGAAAGTGAGAAAATGAGTAAGATTACAAAACATTATTATGAGTTATGTAAGTAGACAAACTTACAAGGAAAACTTATTGGAAACGTTGTTTTTGAATGCTATATCACGTGGTGGTAGAAGTGCAATGTGTCGTGCCAAAGCCGAGCAACGAAATCATGATAACTCTTGTGACAGCATAATTTGCTCGTTAGCACAGTGGGGCTTCATTTAAGAAGGGAAACGAGAAAACTTCACAACAAAGACAATTATGGATATTATGACTTCAACAAAGATGTTATCAACATCATCATCATCGGTAGTACCGATATTCACATCAACAACAGTGTCCTCCTCAAGAAGATTAACAATGGAAGCTCTGATAACGGCCGTTGTTGACCCAACTCCTTATCCCAATCAAAATTTAAGAAATAACGCACTGTTTGATATAACAAGACCACATCACACATTCACCATTCCCATTAGTGAGCACTCTGTCACAAATGACGATGATAATAACGGAACTTTCACCTTTGGTTCATCATCCAGCGGGGATGCGGGAATGATGGCCGATTTACCAGAAGAGTTTACCACGTTGAGTGACCGTTCAAGAAACTGTGTTGTAGCATACTGTATCATATTCTTAATTGCCGCTTTTGCAAATCTAACCGTGTTTCTATCAGTTTGTCATCAACTTGATAAGCTCAAGTGGCGAATTACCGTGCTCATACTTCATCTCGCAATTGCGGACCTTATTGTCACATTTTTTGTGATCCCAATGGAGATTTTCTGGCGACTTACAATAGCCTGGGTAGGGGGTAATGTGCTCTGTAAAATTTGCCAATTCGGTCGAGCTTTTGGACTTTACTTGAGCTCCAACATATTAATATGTATCAGCATGGATCGATTTTTTGCCATTATTTTCCCATTACGAATGGCTGGAGCTGCAAAAAGAGTCAAAACTATGATCATAATTGCATGGATTATGGCTGGATTGTTTTCCGTTCCTCAGGTAAAAAAGAATTTTTTTTGCTAATACCAATAATTCATTCGATTTTTGTGTAAAAATAGCACAACCAAGTCCAAAGCTTGTGGTTTTAGTCGCTTTCTTCAATACTGCTGATAGGCATATTATTATTGCTGTTATACTGAAACACGCACATCTACTCAATTTTATTAACCTATGTTAATCATGTCATCAATAAAGCTCCAATATAATGTGTTATAAAACGATATGATCATATGTCTGACCAACCAATGTATCGATGTATAATCTTTCTTTTTTATTGACAATCCCAACATTTCACCTAAACCTCAGATCGTTTTATTCATTTATATTATATAATACATATTATGTTGTTCAAGTTATCTAACCTGAGCTATAAATTCATACAGATCATAAACTAACCAAGTTCTCCCGTTTATCACATTTTTGACAAGTTGATTAGAACAGAGTGCATTTTTAATATGATATTAATAATATCCGATTGTAGGATTTCATTAAATCTGCTTTACCACATTAAGTTCAGAGTTCTTACAAAGTTAGGAGCACAAAAAAATATTTTAACATTTTTGAACGTGTCATACAAACAAATATCACTACTACAAGTCAAGGAAAAGATTAGAACGATATTTCTGGTTTTCGGAAGAAAAAAGTTTTTTGTATTGCTGAATGCGCAGTTGTATTTGCAAATCCTCTTTTCACGGCCCGACAAACAAAGCATCATACATTAATTTGAAAGTATAATCTGAAAAATACTAATAATGTAAAAATGTAGGCCGGTTTTTGTATGAAGACATTGAAAGCAAAGACTTTCTCTTTTCAACCCACCCTTGCTCATTTATTTCCATATTCCGGTTTAGTTTCATAATAAAGTCTAGAACAACAACTCGAAAGTTTTCCCAATATTTTTATGCTGCTTTTGCGTTAAATAAAGTTGTTGCAAAACTGCGAGAGAAAACGTTCTTGACTCGCCGCTACGAGAAGAAGGAAGAAGAAAAAAGTAGGAAAAACTTTTCTGCAGTAAAAAGACAAAGCCAAAATTACATGTACCTAGTTTTAATTTGAAGTTTAATACTTTATTCATTTTATGTATATATTTAAGTTACATTTTATAAACATCTTCATCTTCGTATTAAACTTAAAACACACAGACTTCACTTCACTTAAGACCGCACATTCTTTGGAAATGAGGTGAGTGCTAAAAGTAAACATCTATTTCGGAGTTCATTAGGAATGAACAAGTTTCTGGAAAAGAAAACAAAAACAAACGAATGAATAGCCAAACCTGACAAAAGGGGAAAGGAAACGTCACTTGGGAAGTGAGAGCTTGTTGAAATGGCATGTTATATGCAACGATAGGAGTGTTTTGTCTTTTCCCCATCCATTAAAATTAGATAAAGCAGCTATTATTGACATCTCCCTACACAACCACAACGATTGTATTTAGGAAATGAAGTACATAATAACAAAGTGGAAAATTTTGCAGAAACATAATAAGGAATAAAGCGAGGTTGAGAGTGGATCCTCAGTAACATCATAATGGGATGTGGGAAGTACGTCATATCCCCTTTTCGTGGAAAAAAACATGGAACAACTAGTGTATGGACATTATTCGCCATAATATACTACACCAGACAAAAGGTATCACATTTGAAGAGAGAAAAATTCTATTCAGATCATGATTCCTCCAGCCTGCAAATTATTTTCTATGTGACGTTTAGTGACTTTGTCCTATTTTTCCTATGCATAGGTAATATACTTTTTAAGCTCCCATCCCAAAAGAGAAAAACCTATAAAGTACCGCACAGTATAAGAGATGTTATCACAAAAACATATTACCCTGGCATGATCAGTGGTCACAAAGAGTACATAAAACACACATAGTCAGCGTTCAAAATTATAGCAGTAATTCTTGTTTACTACCAATAAAAGTAGTATACCAACTCATCGTAATCGTCGGCATCATTAAATCCCACATTATGCGTATATTTATGTGCGCGTAAAAATTAAAAGTAACGATGGTCATGAATAATTTCTCATTCAAGTGAAGTTGCTATCTTTATCACCAACGTGCATTTCACAGTTCAGATTCGTATTTGCTTTATGGTATGGTATGAGGAAAACTGGACCATGTCCCACCACAAGAAAATATCAAACTTCCCTCATACAACTGTATACTGCATAACGTGAAAATAATGCTAAGTGAATGCCTCAAATTCCACATTTAATGCATTTTTGTGCTGATGACGTTGCAACGTGGTGGTATCATACAATATTTTGATTGAACTGTACATATGTCAAAAATAGTTTGCATAATAATAATATTTATTCGAATACCATAAAAAAAACACAAGTCACAATATAATATTTAAGTCTGTCTTGTGTAGCGAGCGATCCGTGAATAAAGGTTTGAAGACAGAAAATATATGGTTTAGTAAGAGAAGAAGAGAGATGAATTCCACGAATTTTTAATATAAAACAAACTACATGACAAGGTCTCATGAATAGAAAATTTTATTGGAAAACCAGACATTTTGTACCTTGATGTTCATCGCGCTACGTGTTCTTGTTTTGATAAATTACATCAACATATAGTTTGCATGATCATCTTCATCCATCTCTTCTCTCTCTCTTTTCTCTCGACAGAGAAAAATACATCAAAATGCTAAAACCACATCACACACATTTCTGCTGAAAACCCTATACAATAAGGAAGTAAATAACAATCATTTTTAGGGAGACTACAAAAGCCAAAAAGACAAACATTATTAGAGGGATTTAGTATAGTAGTAATATAAATTGTATAGTAACACATTTGATAACCACAACAAGGTTGAAGGTACGTTCTTGTTATACAAATAATTATTATTCGTGTTTGTAGTTTTTAAGTTGATCATAAATTGCTACGCTGTAACATAAATCACCTACTACTCGCATCTCGCAACACACAGTAGCAAAAAATTCGCGCATAATGATTGAGAAATACGATGCACAATAAAATTACATGAACATGAACTTTCCTGTGAAACATGGCACAATAAATAAATAAATTTAACCTTCGAGCATACATTTTCTTCATTTTTATTAGCAGTGCAACCAAGCAAATAAGCCCTATTCATCTGTTTCCAGACAGGTAATATCGGAGATGAGAATCTTTGTCCTTCAGATTATTCAGTGAATAATTTCTGTGTGGAATATTTGGAATTAAAGTAAAATGTTGTAAAGGTATATGAAGTTAAGAAACAGCACTTTATGTTAAACCAGTGAGACTACATGAGACATGATAGAAAATTCAAATAAAATAAATAAATAATACAGCTAATAAAATGTAGAGTGATACTGGTATCTCACTACTGTGCAGATACCAGTATCTCACTAAAAGACAAAAAATATGAGGCTCTTTAACATATCAATTACATTGATGAATTATACATCCTCAAATTTGCATATATATTGTTTGCTACAAAGGTTCAATAGATTTTAGAAAAAGAACGGGATTTCTTTAAAATATAATTGGACCAAAACATCGTAAAAAAGAAATATCAAGGAATGTACCATGTACCAAATCAATCAAATTATTATTCCTTTCGGGAGAAAAAAATTATATTAATTACGGAAGCTATATAATATGTAACATGCCATTTTCATCATTATACTTAAGTCGCCGACAAAATAAAGCTAAAACTCCGCCAACAAAAGTGAAAGTAGTTTAATTTATGGAAACGCAGCATGTTTCAAACGTCGACAAGGGGAAAAAAAGTTTTTCAAATTGAAGCTTAAGTTCATTGCCTTTACCCTTGCAGTAGTCCTTCAGCCTAGCCATTAAGCCCAATCTACCGTATTTACATTTTTGTTTGATATTTTACTACAAAATAACATTATAAAAATTTTCTTAGGATGCACAATAGCATTAAATTATTTGTTGGGAAAATATCATTAGCAGGATAAAAAATTTAAAGATGTAAGTTTATTAATGAAGGGTAAATACTTATAGACTAGCGCTCATTTTTTAGGAGACACCTCGGGATTTTCTGTGAAGCGCTTCGTTACACAAATAGATTTTTTCTTAGTATGCGAATACAGGAACGAAGGGTAATATAATGAGTGCCTTTTACTAGGAGATAGCTGAGTTAATCTGAAGTAGGAGCAACTCATTATTTTCTTGCCAAGAAAACTTGTCTAAAAATGTCTGTGAGTAGTACGCACTGTACGCAAGCATTAATGGAGTTTAAAGAAAAGTTGAAGAGCATATTTGGCGTCTTATTCATTACCTTCATCGTTCGCAAATACTAAATACTTATTATACAGAATACATATATTATCCGGTTACTTTTGGTTTTTTTAATAGACGTTCGTGTTCCGAGTAAAATCCCATCCGGAATATCCTACTTTCCAGCAATGCGTATCTATTGGCTTCTTTGAATCGACCCTCCAAGAGATTATGTACAATGTGTTCTCTGTGACGGCCATGTTTTTCTTTCCTCTTCTCGTCATTATTTTTACGTATGGAATGATCCTTTGGAAAATTACAACCAAGTCACATGAGCACAGACAAAAAAGTAAGTGAAAGCATTATATAATTATTGTAAGTCGTGCCTATAATATATGCATAACTATTGCCTAATTTAATGAAGCCAGGAACGCCACTGCCATATTTTGATGGAAAAGTAAATCACTTTTATTCTTATGATCACACGTTAAGTGCCTTAATCAAATGAATGAAAAAGTTAGGAAAATTAATTAATAGTTCGTGACAGCCCTCAATAAACTTACTAATTATTAATTATTGAGGAGGCCTTTATTACGTGTAGCAAAGAAAAGTATAACTAATTCAATTAATTCAAAAAATGACGACAAATGGTACAATAATGAATAATTACAAAAAATGTATTTTCTTAACTTGTTTCACTTTAAAAAATATATATATATACCAATATAATATAACGAACTAACAAAGTGCGGTATTTAATATATTTGATGTGGTCGACATACATTTTACGAACAAACTCATTAGGTATGTTGAGCATAAGGCATAGAGACTACATATTATGCAAAATACTACATTTTGAAATTCCGGATGGTAAATATTTTATTCTGTCTTTCTTAGAAAACCAAAACTTTCACGGAGGAACGGGAAATGGAAATTGTCATTTGGGAAGTTCTGATGCGGCAGCACTCTTGGTCCGAGCTAAAAAACGAACACTGAGGCTGACTCTGGTTATAGTGATGGCGTTCATTCTTTGCGGAAGTCCCTACGCATTCATCACACTTTGGTAAGCTAAAAAGTTTTAGCTTTCTTTAATTTTGAAATCATACAAATACAAGAACATAGATATAAAAATTTTACAAGGCACCAGACTTCCATGACATTACGTTTTGGATAAACAAATATGATGATTGTATGGATTTGGAGGATGCTGTGTGACTTATTTTAATTGAAAAATAGGTTTTTATGAACGCTGATTCTTGT
>JAHZNC010003599.1:0-15830 GCA_027744095.1 Zhuqinia jingwanae | reverse complement strand
AGTTTTGGCTCCGGGGGTGGTGGGGGTGGAGGAGGAGGAGGAGGTGGTGGAATGGAATCAAAAGCTGGTCTTGAAACAATGAGGTTTCCAGTGCCTAAAATTTCTGTTGGACTGATTATTGGGAAAGGAGGGGAAATGATCAAACGTATTCAAATGGAAACAGGAGCAAAGGTGCAGTTTGACCCTATCAATTCAAATTTGGGAGACATGGACGAGCAATTGGCCATCATTACCGGTAAACCCGACCAGCTTCGTCAAGCTCAGTTGAGAATCGAAGAACTGGTAGAGACAGCCCTTCACGGCGGAAAGGGGGAGAATCAAGGGGAACGGGGTGGTGGTGGTGGTGGTGGTGGTGGACGCGGTGGGGGAATGGGAAGACACGGGGGTGGAGGTGGTGGTGGTGGTGGTAATCACGGAGGAGATTCGTGGGGTGGACCAGGGGGAGGTGGCGGAGGTGGCCATAATAGACCTAGAGATTATGAAGAAGAGAGGCTTCCAGTACCAGTGGGTAGGGTAGGAATGGTTATCGGCAAGGGTGGGGAAACAATTCGATCAATAAATCAACAATCTGGTTCACACTGCGAAATTGACAGAAATGGACCACAAGATGGACCTGAAAGGGTGTTTCTTATAAAAGGAAATCGTCAACAAATTGAACATGCAAAAGAGCTGATCACCGAAAAAGTGAATACCCTTCCACCAAAAGGCAAAGGCGGAAGGGGTGGCGGTGGCGGGGGACATCATGGAGGGAATGACCCTTATAGTCAAAACCAAGGTTGGGGTCAATACAACCAGCAAGCCGGTGGGTGGGGCCAACAAAGTTCAGATCCGTCAAAATCTGCCGATCCATCAGCTCAGTGGGCCGCATATTACGCCCAATATTATGGGCAAGCACAAGCTGCCGCTGCAGCATCTGCTCCTGGAGCACCAGGAGCCACAGCAGCCTCTGCGCAGTCAAATGCTGACTATACCCAACAATGGATTGAATATTTCCGTGCGCAAGGTCAACATCAGCAAGCTGACATGTTAGAACAGCAAATGAAAGCGGCTAAAGATGGTGGAAGTGCAGGCGGCAGTGGGACCACTCCAGCTCCTCCTGGTGTAGGAGGTGCACCTGCCCCACCGGGAACAACATCGGCTTCATCAGCCCCCACCTCCAACGGCCAAGCTTCAGCCGGAGGTGTTCCAGGACAAGCTAACGGTCAGGCAAGCGCAGATTATAGTCAACAATGGGCCGACCATTACCGGTCAATAGGGAAAGTTGCAGAGGCGGAAGCAATTGAAAATTACATCAAACAGCAGAAGGTAAGAAGAAGAAGAAGAATTGAAACCGTTCAAATTATATTGTTGAATTTCCTTAATTAACAAAAAATATTTTTCAGGCTGCTGGTGGAGGAGCTGGAGGCTCTTCAGCCCAACCGGCAACTACAACAGCAGGAGGCGGCGGTGCCGCAGCAGGCTATCCTGGTTACATGGCGGCTGCTGCTGCGAGCTACTACCAAGGCTACGCAGGATACCCGTATGCTGGATACGGTGGTGGGTACCCACCTCAACCCGGAGCAGGTGCGCCCCCCTCAGGAGGATCTGGAAACACAAACGGTTCTGCAGCCCCACCTGGAACAGCCCCACCTCCTGGCACAGAAGGGGATAAATAAATAGAATATTAGGCAAATTCGCGTTTCCAATTTTTAATTTAAGATGATGATTGAAGAAGGATCCAGGTAAGTCATTTTGACATATTTCCTCATTTTTTTATGATCATTATTCCATTATCGAAACCGAAAGACATTCTGCGCGACAGATATATATAAATAGGCTGCTTCATAAACAATATTCGCAATACTAATGATGATAGGGCTGTGTGTACAATGTTGAATAATTTATCTTGATTACCAATTTGATGGACTATTATGATTTGTTGTTGTGGTTCTAATGATTTGATGATACTGGTTGGTGGCAGAAGGGTCGCTTATTTTCCTCAGTCGTCCGATGACGATGTCGATCTCATATTTATTTATTTTTGTAAAGTATTTTAATCGTCTATAATCCTATATAATATTATGTTTGAAAGTATCAGCATATAATTTTTTATGATTTTTATTTTCATATGAAATGGAATAGGTCACCACGAGATATTTTATAGGGAATCTTTTAAAAGTGTGGGCCAAGTCAAGTGAAAGTTGTGTCGAAAGAGGGATTGGAGTCACTGTCACTGTGAGACATGAAGCATGTAAGACAAGCATCCAAGAGGGTATGCTCCATCCATGAAAAATAGACAAAAAAAATGATTATGTAGGAAAGTAAATCATTTTCTGATGGGGTTTTGTAAAATATTTTGACTGTGATATATATTTGCTATACATCATTTGATAAAAATTATTTTGATGATGATGATGATTATTATATTATTATGATATTGTGCCATATATAATATTTGATATAATATTGAATGTGATTGATTTTGTGTGTATATTCATGCGTTGAATTGATATTGAATTTTTATTATTGATATTATGATGAAAATACATATATATACTTATATGCAAAAGTGAGCAGGTTGCTTGTAGGGAAGTACACGCACTATTTTTTTTAAAGTGGGGAAATGGGTAAAAAAAAAGATTGGGATCAGGGATCAGAGACGCCAGAACAGGCAATTGGTCTATCTTTCACTGTCTCTCTCGCACCATCACTCGATCGCCAAAGAAAAGCGGAAAGTTTCTTCTGCTCTTTTGCAGCAGCCATTTCTCCGGGTAATCTGATACAATGTCATAATGATGATGTATTAATGCATTGTTCAATGAATAATGAAATGATTATGATCTGTGATATACCTACTTGAAAAATGCTGTGATAATTAATTATGGCCATATAGTAGTATATTATATACCTTATATACATACATATTCAATATTCATACATATATAGTTTTGTTCATAGGGCATATTATACATTATTCTATGAGGGCATTCATGGTTAGTTGTTTTATGTTTTCTGCGCTATTGATTGCAAAGCTGATATTTCACTCACGCTCCTATTAGTCAACTTGCCATAATTTTTTTGGGAACACAGTTTTTTAATAAAAATATTTCCCACTTGCTAAATTGTCATAGAAAATTTCCACGTTTAAAATCTAGATAACACGCATTATTTATTCAAATATATAATTTAATCATATATGTCACATAGTATGTCATGTAGGGAAGTACTATCTTTAAAAAAAAAAAAAGAATTAAATGGCAGGGCAGGTCTGTTGGATATATACCGGCGATCATCTTTTGTTAAGGCGATGTTTTTTCTCTTTTTGCTATTTTTACAGGTCGACCCATGTTTTTGAAATATTGAAATTGATGGAAAAAGTCTTGTCGATGATTGATGATGATAACAACTAATTAAAAAAAATATTACTGTATATTTATTTGTTAAAAATGTTGATTGATCTATATATTTTAAAGTGTATACTACTTACCTAGTAAGGATTTTGATTCAAGATGATGATATTATTACAATAGATGGATAAAAACACAGAAATATAAGAAGAATTACCAATAATTATGATATGATCATAGAAAGTTAAGTATATGTACTTTTAAGTCGTTGTACGTTAATTAAGGACCGTTTATAGATACAAGTTTATTAGCCAAATAAGTTAGTTATACAGTGTGGTATATAAAACGTGAGTGAGACAATATATATTTTGCTTGTTTGTTTTTGTGTGCGTGTGAATGTTGTTGAAAGCTGGGGCAAACTGAGACATGTGTAAAAGAATTTTTATAAACAGTTTCCGGAATGCATTTATATTTTTCTTTTCAAAAAAAAATGTATATTTTCTAATAATAATATTTTTATTAATCTTTAATTTTGTTCTTCTTGTCGGCTTTGAAAAGTTTTTCCTTTTTTTTTTAATCGGAAACAAAATAATATATAGAAGAGACTTCTGCAGAAAAAAATGTATGTAAAATCGCAATGCAAGAAGGTTGATAATATGTTATATATTGTTGCATGCATGCTTCAGTAGGTATACAGCTTCAAAGTTTCAGTAATTAATCATTATTGTCGTGGATGCTGATTGTTGTGTTGTTGTGACTTACTCGACTCACACCTCCCCTTACCAAACTACTTCTTATATATATTATGTACTTCTATCTCTGTCTGTCTGTCTCTCTCTCTCTCTGCTGGTATGATGCATCCCATAAACTTGTGCTATGTTCGTGGTTCATTCGTGCAAGTCAAGTTTAAAAAAAGGTAAGCCTGTGGATGATTCTGGTTGAGCGTGTACTTTGATGGTAAATCTATCATTATTAAAATGTTATTACGCAATGTACTCCTTCAAAAAAAAAACTTCTCACAACAGTAATCATTTATTTATTTATTATTATCACTCCATTCTCTCGGCTTTCACTTCTGACATTTGATTGACATTATGTGTAATATATATATATATATGTATGTATACCTACGTATGTATATTTTTGCTGATATTTTTTACATGAACTGGGTGAACGAATTTATTACGATTACAATTAATCACTTTGCACCTCTAATAATAATAATTAGTACATTATTCCTTGTTTGTTTAAATATTTAAAATATATATTCAAGTCTGATATCATGATACGCATGTAGGGTAAATTGTATGGTATGAATGTATGTATAGGGCAAAAAAAAGTCAATGAAGACGTCGCTATTCTGTTCCAGAAAAAAAGGAGCGGGGTCTTCTTAGAAAAATCGTAAGTCTATTTGTAGTTTGCGTGTGAATATTATTGTAGTAAATTTTATCAACATGATATATATCATCCGATTCCTGGGACCTAGTGCCTCGCAAGTCTATTATCTACTGATGATGGTGATGATGGCTTTTCTGCTGCTTTTTGACGAACACAAAACTCTGAGAAAGTAAGTTTTGACGTAAAATATCTCTGGTAATTTCCTTTTGTTATAAAAATTAATATTAATTACCTATCCACAATGTAATTATGATGACTACTATGATGGAAAATATATTATTATTTTTTTGGTCGTTCACGTTAGTATTGTTGTAAATAAGGTGTACCTGTTCTGTTATTAACAGACAAATTGTGTTTGTATCATAGTATACATTGTTATTCACTCATTGTAATTTCTTTGTAATAATTCAATCAATTATTTTTCTGGCAGAGCTTTTTTGCAGTGAAAACGGTGAATAAATAAGAAAAAAGTGAATTTAATCCTTGTAAATCCTGTGTTGTTCATTGTGTTCATATACATTATTATTTGTTTTAAATATTTTTTGTTTATTTTCTTTGGCTTTGCACTTTCATAAGAAACAATAAAAAAGCAATAACGATACATAACAATTATTATAATAATAATAACAATAAAATACATTAGACATTCAACATTATTGCTGTACATAAATGCAAGTTGTAGAGAGAGAAAAGATTAAGAACATGAAATGGAAAGATGCGTAATAGAAGAATTTACCATGAAATGGCATATCAATTTAGTGTGTTGAAACATAAGAAAATAGGAAAAAACTCATAAAATAGATAAAAATGTGTACTGTTTAAAAAAAATGGAAGCTCTTTTTGTGTGTGTGTGTGATTGATATTTTTTTATTTGGTGGGGCTTCTCTGATGCTACTTGAAATTCATTGTCAGTCTCTTTTGTTTATATATGGCAATATGAATATATATAGTACCTAGATGGCTACTTACTACTCCTGCAACTTTACTGCATTGTTGTCGCACTGATAATTTGGCAACGTATGAACACCATATCGTCATCTTCACTCACCTTATTTTTTATGACAGGTACAGTGACCAAAGCATCATCTTCTCGTTCAGTGGTCGTCTTCGCTTCCCCACAAACCAACTTTTTTCCTGCAGTCATCATGCAAGTCGTACTTTTGACCGGCCCAACATGGGCGACTCATCCTGTTTAGCGAATTACAGGCACGCGCCTCGCTTTGATACACGCATCGCGGCCTTGCCTCCCCGTCGACAAAGAACAAAACCTGATCGGTGTTACGACAATATCCTTGAGTCCGAGTGCGCATGCATTTCCCTTTGTAGTGAATCCAGAATTTTCGAGCTTCGTGATTTGAAGGATTATCGCGTTCATATTTTCGACAAGGATTTTTCTGGCAGATGGGTTTGTTCTGGTAGCCGTAAACTAGCCAGTAGCCTTCTTTACATGGACCCTTAAAAGTCAAATAAGAGTTACTATCACTATATGCTAAAGGGTTCAACATTTTGGGGGTGACTTGAGACTTTTAATTATAATGTACTCACCTGAGTAAAAATGAAGTAGCAGGTGTCTGTTTCTTTCCAGTAGAGCAAAGGCCTTCCACACCGCTTCTTATGTTGACAGTCACAATCGCCAATGTCAGTTGTCCCAATTCTGTAGAATTGCATATTTTTCCCACATGGTCCTTTGGTGTCCACTTTGAAACATTTTCCGGATGGTTTGTGCAGCCGGAATTGTTTAAATGCAGGACGTGTCGTATTTACATAATTTTGAGCACAAAGGCCGACCTTCCTACACACACACACATTATGTAACGAATGATGTTTTAACAATAAAAATTATGAGTTGGTTTTTGCCAGCAAAATTTCAAAGGAGCTTTTCATTAGTGTCAAAGTTGCTTAATTTGAATTAGAGCTTTGTATGCCAAAAAAAATGTGCACTTGAGCATTCAGTCATGCTTACATGCAAGATATTTTGTTTAATCTGCGGGAGTGCACATATTTTAAACAACAAAGCTTGTTTTTTTTGAAAATCATACTTTTTTCATCAAATAAACAACAAAATCACTAATTATGGTTGTTGTAAAAATTAATGGGTGTAATTAAATATCTTACGGTTTGGGTCGCTGTCTAATTGGATTCCTTCGGTGTGCAAGTGGATGGTTAACAAATGCCGTAGTAAATGCCAAAATGGCAAAGATAATAACTGCAAGGTAAGATGACACTCTCACGAAACTCATCTTCATTTTGTTCTTTAGCACCTTTCAAAAAAAAATTGTACTATAAATCTAGCAAAATGGCACTAAAACACTTTGGAGATCCCAAAAAAAGGTCAGTGCCTAGATGCCTTCGCGTTGGTGTCCCTTCAGGGGATAACTATGATAAAGATGACATGAGTAAGTGTGAAGATGTACTTGCATGAAATATTTTACTGCAGCCGCTGCTATTGTGCTACCACAAAAAAAATATTATTTTCGGGCCTGATGCCAAGTCAAGTCCAACAAAAAAAAAATTTTTTTGGTGTGATGAAGAAGACCTCTTCTCTGGTCTGATGCTACACCACCAAAAGACAATCAAACAGTTACTAAAAAAGTGCAAAGCAAATTGATGCCACGTTTTTTCTATTCAAATTTTAAAGAGAGATCCATATCTCGCCTCGTTTGCCTTGTATTTTAGTGTGTTTTGATTGTTTTCGCGTTACGCACAGATCAAATAACAGGCAGTGAGCGACTAGATGAAGGGGCCCTTCTTCATTTGACATCACCGCAGATCACAATGCTACCAAATATCAAAATTTTAAAAATATATACATATATATGTATATTGTAACCATCAGCCAACATAGATACTAACCCAACCAAATAACAAAATATGACATGACCGAAGAGCGTATAATAGTGTCGTTCAGTTTTGGTGGTGGTAGCATTGTTGTGATTGAGATTGTCGTCATCTACTTTATAAAAAAAAAATTAGTAAAGGAAGCAGAAAAAAAGAAGAACCAGGAACAACGCCAAAAAAATTCAATAGTAAAGTCATCGCCATCATCATGATGATCATCATCGGCATCAAAAGCACGTTGCGTTTGCTGCCGAAGCGGTTCGCTTCTCATGTTGGCAATCGACAAGGACGGACTTTGACTTTATACTTCAAATTGTTATGCATTGCATGCATGCCTGTTTGCGTTTTATATTTTAAACGTGCATTATTATTTCAATTTCAACAGTAACCATCATATCACCATCATTATCATTATTATTGCCGTAATACCTAAAATATGAAAACAAGAGTGCAAGAAGAGAAGAATGCATTGCTTTTCATTATGATTATGGTTATCATGATAGGAATCGTGTAATAAGTGCACAAAATATACATATGATGATGAGATGAGATATTACAATATTATTTCTCTCTGTTGTTATTGCTGGTGCTGGTGCTGTGTTGAGATTGTATTTTGTTGTTGAATTGTTATTACTTAAAAAAGATTGTTTTGGCAAGGGCACATGACATTTTGTGAAAGCAAATCCGTTCGGCAGCACTATATTGATTTCATGAAAGAGGCATGGGCAGAAGAAGAGAGATGGATTAGCCTTTTTGTGTGCAAAAAATGTTTAATGATAACATGGTAATATTATTATCATGATGATTATTGAATATTGCGTTACGTTTTCTAATGTCAAAGTCATCAGCGAGGAGAGATGAGGAGAATAACGTGTGCAATGTGTCAAAAGGAAATACGGAAGGAAACCGGTTCTCTATATTTCTTCGTCTTTTGCTGATCATGCTCTTTTTTCTTGTACATATAGTAGTAACAGCAGAAGATTGATCAGATCATCATCGGCGAAATGAAAAGTGGTTTGTGCTTCAATTTATTATATCTATGTTATTAAGTATCGTTGCAATTTGATTGATTACAAATTTCTTTGGATGTATATAATATGACAAGTTTTCAGAATCATGAAAAAATACAAATTTTCACATACAATAACGATATTTCGATAGGAAAAATTGGAATAGGGTAAAAATGATCCTATGGAAATTGAAATGGAAATTCAATTTTTTTATAGATCGCCGTGTAGAAAAATTTGAAGTAAAAAGGGCTGGTTTCTTGTTTAGCATATTTGGGCTGGTCATTACTAGTTAAAATCATTATGGGTATATAAGAGCCATTAACTATTACGACGATACTATACAGCGCTTTGATGACGATGGTTAGAGAATCATGATCGGTTTTTTATAGTATTAAAGTGAATTTGTTTGTTGATGCACAAATTGATGCAGAATGCAGAAGCGATTTGAACGCAAATCAACAAGCATATACATATATGCATGTAGCTAGTAAAACAGAAGCAGCAAAAAGTGTGCAAAAAAAGTCACGTTCCTGTAGTCAATTTTTAATAATGTTTTGAGAAATAATAATAATTACTTATGTTTGGGGGTCCTTCATTCATTCAGTGATTGACATTTTTTAATATCCTCTTTCATCAACTCAATATAGGTATAACGTGGAAAAACTTGGCGCTCGCACTCTACAGAATGTAATATGAAAGGCCCCCCAACTCCAACTAATTATGATTACTCAAACGATGTTCTAATCACGATAACCGTGCATCTCATCACACCACCACCAATGCGCAAAAACAAAGACAAGCACTCAAGATTTATATTTGCACGATCTATCAGTCTTTTTTTTAGGAAATAGAATACTGTCATTTCCTAAGCAAAAGGGAAAAGCTTGATTATCATGATCAAGAATAGCTAATATTATAAAAGGACCGGGTCAACTCCCCCATGATGTGTTCATACGTGAGGCATATTATAGTAGACTGGTTACATGCAGATCACGTAATATCAACATGAAATCCACAAGTAAATGTGATATCATAACAACAAGCCAGTGTAATGTAATACAACATAACTATACCATAATATATGCAAATTACTGTACACCTTGTTGTTGTGTTACTATTATTATTACATGGCTATTATTACTACACACTGCATTTTCATTCATCTTTCTTTCTTTTTTTGTTAAATATTAAAGGTGCAGTGATTATGACTGCACATGAAGTAATAATAATATACATATACATAAAATGCTGCAGGTTTGTTAAGTTAACTGGCTAATATTATATCTTTTGTGTTTGGTTTGGTTGGATTTGTGTATAGTATGTCTCTGCAAAGAAAAATCACTTTTGTTTTTTCTTAGCTAACGAAGGTGTTTCCCTTTTTGCTCGAGGAGAAAAAATGAAAGGGGAGTGGAGTTAAGTGGAAATGATGCAGTTTAATGAAAATGAATGATTTCACCTAGAATTTTTTTTTATATTATCGCTTATCATAAAACTCAAGTAATTTACCATTTTTGACAATTTCCGCGTGTATACACTTTATACTTTTTTCCCGCGAGGCTTGGCTGATAATATGGAAAGTTGAGCATATCATAACATTTAAAATGCAATTCACAGCAAGCGAAAAAATACGAGATTTCTATTACAAAATCGATAAAAAGAACTGTTTGTTGGATAGATATTGTGTAACGTTTTGTACAAAGGAAAAGTAAGGCAGTGAGTTTATTGAGCTTGACCTGTGACTTGCCTCCGGCACTGAGAAAAATAATAATAAATTGTCTGTTAAGTCTGTCTGTCTGTCTGTCTTCAGTTTTTTGCTTAAAATCTTTTACCATTTGGCCAAAAGTCCATTATAATGAGGTGGATGTCTGCTGCCATATTCATCATATTTCATGACGTTTAAAATAAAGTGAGGTTGTGTGTGTACACGTGTGAGTGTGTAACCACCGTCAGTAGTCGGCATCACGACAAAGGGCCCATATTAACTTTTTGTTGCTAAAATCAATTTAATTTATTTATTGTATGAATTTATTTTACATAACAAAATGCCTATTATGAAATGACGTGTTATGTATATTATGTTATTGTCTTGTTGTAGGAGGAGAAGGAAATATTATGAAAAAATAATTTCACTTTTTGTTTTGTGTTTGGTTATATAACAGCAGCATTAGAGTAGTGATTAATTAAGTGATAAAAAGATCCTTTTTATGGTTAATTTATGGAGGCAGGAAACAAAGTTGCAAAAAAAGTTTCATTCATTCACTCAGAGAAATGCTAAATAGGCAATAAAAGAGTGGAGTTGAGGGATGGATGGAGATAAAGAACGAGTATATAGGCAATCCCAAAAACCACACACGTGCAGATGGAGATGCCTTTATTGTCTTTAAGATAAAAAAAAATGTTAAATCGTAAATCAATATTGAATTGAAAATGTTTGTGGCTTGGTGAAGGCGTAATTGTAACACAAACAAATGCGGTTTGAGTAAAAATCAGTGCAAAAATGCAGCTTTTTAGGTATGCACGATGATAACGATAACAATGTATCAGCAAAAACGCAAATAAAAAACGAGTATGTTTGCATGCATGTACATAATATATAATCTCGATAATCTTTTTTCTGGTGTGTGGCCGTACTATATTATTGTTTTAGCTTACTGATTTGCATTAGAAAAACGGTATTTTATTGAACCAGTTCCATTTTACCCTTGTTATTGTGTGCGACATTGGGAATTGGAATTAGTAGGTTCCGATGAACTGGAAGGCGAGATGTCTGCTCATGATAAAATCGTACAGGCAGGTCAAAGTAATTTGGGATTGTAAAAAGAAAATTCAGTCACATCCAAATTATGCTTCATATTACCCCGTACCATAATTTACCGTTTAAAAGACTTTAAAGTATTTTGTAAGTAACAAATTCAAATATTTATCTATGGCAAAGTGGCATACTTTCAACAACCCATAAGCTGAGCAACACTTTGCGACTGAAAATTGCAGAATTCTGTTTTTTGCAATCGGTGGTTCCAGTCATTTTTGTAACAGAATATTTATGCGTGGAGGAAATTTTGTCAGCATATCACGTTTTGACATTATAAAACTTGAATTTTACTGGTAATTACTGTAAGTGTTACACCACTGACCAAAAGTGTTTTCTGGTGAGTAAACAGGTGATCATCTCTAAGTAAATGGATTTCTTCATTTTCAGATTTTGAATTTGCATTGGATTCATGGATTTTCAGGGCAGGTAAACGTGGGTATTTGTTTTGAAATACATTCACAACTCACATAAACAATGAAAATTGTAATTAAATGATGAAGGTGCTCTGAAGAATTGACATTGTATGATGGAGATTGCACTATGGACAATCGACTGTTTGGAAAAAAACGCAATCATTTCTACTACCTACATATGTGTGTACACTTCGTGTAAACATCATGTCATTTTTTCAACGTCTTGAATTGATATACACATTTAAATTTAAATACGGACTTTCCCTACACAGTATGGAAATATCATTATTTGATTACAAAATGAAATGATTAGACAACTTGCAAATAACAACAATGCCTTTTTACAATCACTTGATTTGATATAGTGATTGCATGGACATTTTCCGTCTATTACAAAATGGGTATTTGGCAACACCAATCTGTAGACTAATTAATAATAATAAATGTATAACTGTATAACTGCAACTATATATAAATCATGTCTATTTTTAAAAGGGTCGAAATGTATTTGCATAGGATTTCTAAAATAATATCCTTATAAATTGTACTTTCATCAACTCAGATACCAATTGTTTCGCATTATTCTGTCATCATCTTGTCAAACAAAAGACCGATCAATGCACTGAACCCATGTCACACGCGTGATTTCATAATAATATTAGTTAAAGTGTGCAAGGGGAAACAACGTAATTATTTAACCTACAAAAAGGATAAATAAGTACATTTATAAAACTAGAACGTTTTATCGGCATAAATAAGGAGCTGTGCAAGTTTCCCCAACTCGGGAACAACTTTTAAATAAACTCGAGATATATTTTCAAACCCATCACCTCAGGTGGGCTTCTTGCGATGCTATAATATATTCTTAATCTGTTGGCAAAATCATCCATACGTACTGGTTTCCAGCTTTAAATTTACATTTT
Organism: Zhuqinia jingwanae; assembly: GCA_027744095.1. Lineage (NCBI taxonomy): Eukaryota > Metazoa > Arthropoda > Collembola > Entomobryomorpha > Paronellidae > Zhuqinia > Zhuqinia jingwanae. The sequence continues at coordinate 3,110 of JAHZNC010003599.1, read as the reverse complement.
TTTTAATGATTGATTGATTGATTGATTGCAAATTTATTGATCAGTTCCTTAACATGTTACATTACATATTGTTTTCAAGGAAAATCAACTATACTACGTATAAAAAAAAAGTATTCATAACAATATATATAACTTTTTAAATTTACATTTTTTTAATGGGGGGATGCTGCCACGGGGGACCAGGAGGAAGCATGTGGGTATCATTTTAAAGTTGTTACAAAGGAAAGTAGCCCAAAGGCGCTTAAAAAATTTAAGAGGATTCAAGTGATTTTTTACGCAAAAATTTTACAAATAAGCATTAGCAAAACATGCAAAGCAAATATGATATCATAACTGTCACACAAAGACGAGACATAGTAATCTATAAATTATTATATAACAAATTTGTAAAAACTGAACTAAAAGTTTTGAAAAAGGAAACTCCGTTAATGGAGCTTAATAATTTCAAATCGGGAATAGTGTGACGGACGAAACACGGTTGGACAGACAGCATTCGCATATAAACTATACCTTCCAAATCCTTCATGCTCGTCCGGCTACTTAATAATTGTTCAGTTTTATCAGTTTGTGATCAATTTGCTGACATTGATATTACAGTATGAACTGGTGTCGTGTGATGCGTGTGTCATATGTGTGTGCATTGTGTTCATGATAATTCACCTGGGGAAAAAGTCCACCTTCGTCAATGGGTTTTCATGTTGCTAACTACAGAACATCAAATTTCCCCAAAAAAATGAAGATCCTGATAAGAAGAGAGAACGCAGGACTCTTTTGCTGGATTGTCCAGTCTGGATGATAAAAACCTGATGTATGACCATGTTTGATATATGCTTTAAAGTGTCATAAATTGATATTTTACGATTTTAATTAAACTTTTGCTCACACTTATCTTTCATTCTCAAAGTATAAAAAGGGTAACAGAATTTGGAAAACTCAAGCTGTTTCTGTCAGAGTGTCCACTGGAATTTACCTGAATAACCTTCTTTGCCAATTTCAACATGAAGACCGCCATTTTAGTACTTTTGGCCATTGGTGCCGTCTCTGGTAAAAATTCTAGCATTAGTTTTTATAATTGTCTAAAAACCCTCATTGAAATATAAAACATGCAACTCTATTATTTTGTTAATTGATTGAATTCCAGCGTTGCCCCGTCCCCACAAAGCCGTTCCAGAGAGGATTGTTGGTGGAACTCAAGCCACCAAGGGAGAATTCCCCCACATTATCCAAATCAAGCGCAGTGGATCACAATATTGCGGAGGTCTCACCTTAAAAATTTGCAATTTTAAATCATTGTGATCTTCTTTACCTGATCATGATAACTAATTTATTTTCTGTTTTCGACCAGGCTCACTTGTTAATGCCAATTACATCGTGACCGCCGCTCATTGTGCTGTAAGTTGAGTACTTTGTTTTTGATAATTGAAGTTTAAAAAAGCCCTTTTAGTTTCATGTTTCCCAAGTTTTATAGAAATTTTCTTCAATTTATTTTGCAAATCAACAAATCATTTTCTCCTGAAACACATTTTATTTGTATTTCCCCGTCGGTTTCTTCTTTCAGGTAGCCTCAGTTGCTGGGTACACTTTGGTCGCTGGTGAGCACAACCTCAACAGCAATGAGGGAACTGAACAGAGTCGTACCGTTTCTCAAATCGTCCGCCACCCTAACTACAATGCCAACACCATGGCCAACGATGTTGCTGTTATGCGTGTCAGCTCTCCATTCACCCTCAACAACGATGTTAAAGCCGCTACCCTCCCCAGTTCCAGTTTCAATCCCGCTAGCCAACTTACTGTTGCTGGTTGGGGTACCCTTTCTTCAGGAGGATCTCTCCCAACTGTTCTCATGAAGGTTACCGTTCCTTTGGTTTCCACCGCCACCTGTCGCTCCGCCTATGGCTCTGGACAGATTTTAAACGGAATGTTGTGCGCAGGTAATATTGCATAACAACTAGTATGAAATACTTCCATGGCAATAGGTTTTTTCACTTCATATATACAAGGAAGTACGTCAAAGCATCGTCAAAGACTAAAGTACTAATCTTAATCTTGTCTATCATTTTATCTCATCTCCAGGAACTGCAGGAAAGGACTCCTGCCAAGGCGACTCTGGTAAGTCAAATTTTTTTAACGTAATTTTGTGACATTTTATATAATTTTTAATTTCGTTATTTATACTTGTATTATGCCCTAACACACAGGTGGCCCACTCATGAGCGGAAACACTCTTGCTGGTATTGTTAGCTGGGGATATGGATGTGCTGCTGCCGGATATCCCGGAGTGTACACCGATGTTGCTACTTTTTCATCTTGGATCCAGAACCAAACCCGTTAATCAATCTTTACATTAATTAGACCGGAAATAAACTTCTATTTTTGAAAGCATAACATCACAACATTGCATGAATTTATTTTTGGCCCACGAATTGTGGGCATATATATTCGGAGTCATTTTAAAAAGGTTCCAATTTGGTTCTAAAATGTCCTCTGGAAAACTAGTCATCATGCATCTACGGCAATAGGACGGCTAGTAGAAATTTCGTACTGAACAATTCATACTGATGCAATTCATACTGATGCAATGCCTACTGGTCTACATGAAAATTCTCAGAAATTGCTCGTTCGGACTACGACCTTCAGAGTCGTTTAAAAAAGGTTCAAATTTAAATATCCTCTGGGAAACTGGTCATCACTATATTGTAACGATGCAACAGCTTCTAAAAATCAAAACCAGTGGAGTAGTCAAATGATCATTATTTGCAAACCCTTTTATTAACTTCTTTCATGCATTCATTTTCATTAAAGTCATCTCGATATCTTGATAGCAAGTACAAATACGTCATCAAACAAACAAAAAATCAGATCAACAATTCATTCTGCAACCTCAGAAAAAATTTCATACTATTCAAATAATTGTTCGTGCCACTATCATGGTACTATAATAACTACAACAACCTATAACAACCTGGACGGATTGTGTGTTCGTGTGAGCTCGATATCTTATGTTGTCTTTATCACACCCTAACATGAGATATAATATTGCATTGTTGCATTTCATTTCTTATTCACAAAAAATTATAGAGACCTGCTATAATTACGTTAATATTTGAAAC
>JAHZNC010003597.1:0-11028 GCA_027744095.1 Zhuqinia jingwanae | reverse complement strand
TACAATTGATTCTTTCTATAGATGTACTTATGTATGTACCTATATACATTGCATTTCATTTAATTTCACAGAACCAGTAAGCCTATTTTCTAGCACATTGTGACTGTCAATAGTAAAACAATAAAGACTTTAACTAGTACCTACATTGCATAATCTTAAAAATGTATGCATAGTTATGATCCATGCAGCTATTCAAATTTATTTATCATACTTCATACTAGTAGCAACAATGGGTTGATAAAATACAGGTGATTTTTTTTAAATGTGTAGCATTCACATGTTTTTACTTGACCTGGGTGGGATTAGCTTAGATCTATTGCTAGTAATGAAGCACCTTGTCAGGATGATCTCATGATTCATGAATCAAGTTTGTCGTAAAAAAAATGCATGTCCGGCTGTAGAAAAATCAGCTCCCAAAATTTGAGTGATGTACATACATATATGGGAATAGGGTAAGTATTAACTAACATGAAAATAAACCTATGCCTTACTATACTTACGTGACAAAAATACCTGTTTCCCTTTACTTTTGGTCCAGGGAATCCAGTTTCTTCAGCGTTAGTTGTAGACCTTGAAACAGGAAAAAAGCTATTAGAGTACTCATTTGATATTCAATACTTGATCATGGAAAATTTAATCCCAATTATTTCTGATTGTTGATGATGATGATGATATATACCTACGTAAAGTGTAACTCAGTTCAGCACCGTCATTTTATAAGTTGTTTTTATTGGAGTAAGTTTATACACAGGGTTCTTCATAAAAAACGAAATGGATAGAAAAATTGTGGAAAAGTGTTTGTTTGGATATTCGTTTGCCGGCTCGAAAATATTGATAACCGGAGGAGGTGGAGGTGGCTATATAACTCATTACATAGTATATCCCATTATCCAAAAAAAAATTTTTTTTATCCATTTCAATATAATTAGAATAAATAATTGAATTAATTTTGCAATTTTAAAGGAATAGGACGAGTTTTATTCGAATTTTTGTATAATGATGGAGCTCAAGTGTTTACTTTGGAGAAGAACCTTGAGCTTGTTGATGACCTAAAAAAGAACTTTCCCAATGCTCGAGTTGAGCATGCTGACATAACAGACTGGGGCAATGTTAACAAATTAATCGAAGATTTTGGCCCGTTGGACCATTTAGTGAACAATGCTGGAACATGTGTACTTCCCATGCAATCTTTCTTGGAGACAACTGAAGACGCTTACGATTTGTAGACACCAAAATACAACAAAATTTCAGATATATCATCGATTTAAGACGAAAATGAACTAAATTTAAAATATTATAATTGACATTTTTTATTCAGACAATTCAACCTAAATATGAAAGCCTTGTTTAGCGTGTCACAGGCTGTAGCGAAAGGGATGATACTCCATGAGAGAAGCGGCACCATTTTCAATATTTCCTCTTTGGTAACTTGATTAAAATAAGCCATACCAATTGAAATGATTGAAATTGACACAGTGGTGCAAATTATATTACAATATGAATTGTATTTTTTTACTAAATAGGCAGGTAATCTCTCAATGGGAATGTCAGCTTACAGTGCATCCAAGGCTGGCGTCCAAATGCTTAGCAAATGCATGGCCCATGAGTTGGGGAAGTACAACATTCGAACAAACGCTTTATCAATAACTGCGGCTGATACGCCACTGTTTGCCAAAAATACCAATCAACCCAAGGATTTCGGCATTTTTCGTCAGCCCTTGGCAGGGAAAAAAGTTTTGCATCTTGATGAAGTTGTAAATAGCATTTTATATTTGCTCAGCCCATTATCATCGATGACTAATGGTCATAATTTGGTGGTTGATGGAGGAATATCAGCCTGCTAAAATTAATTTGGAACAACATCAGATTAATTTTTGATTGCACAGTGCAATTTGCACTCTGTTAATTATTTGTTGTTTCCCATGTTTGTTTTTATTGAACATTTGAATCAAACCAATAAATTGTGCAATGTAATTGTAAATTAAATAATGTTATCCATTTAAAAAAAATCGCTCATGTTTTGGCTTCCTGCGATTGTTCTGTTGGTCGTGAAGTGTCCTGAAGAGGTTTTCCTTTCATTTCTGCCAACCATATAGATGCACCACACGACACAGCAGAAAGACTGCAAAATATTAGATACGGTCCAGGAGCCCACACTACATGCCATCAATTAAAACAATAATCAATTCATTTGTTCACACTATATTGTTTAACACGTATATGCTTAAAGGAAAATGTAAGTGCATTAAATATGTCATTATTGCATACTCATTCCCAAAAATGCCATTTGTGGGGCAATAATTCCACCAATGCTGGAAAACGTGCTGCAAATACTGAACGAGAGAGATCTGATCACAGTTGGAAATATTTCTCCACTTAGACAAGCCATTACTGCCCAACTAGCCTCATTGCAGAATCTTCCCAACAAACAAAGAGTTAAGATGAGCACCCCAAGCTTTTCGTCTGCCCCTTCAAGACTCAACTGGACTACAGCCAAAACTGCCAAGAAAACGGAGCTTAATGCCAAGGTTGATATAAAAGTCCATTTCCTCCCATACCTTTTGAAAAGTAAATGTGAAATTTAGTAAATAATTATTCATCTGTTGCTTTACGATACATTTCCACTTGCTCTGGTTACATGAAATATGTGTGCAAGTATACCTATTACTAAAATAAATTCCCGAAAGTTCCGCTGGTAAATCGAACGCTCCCAATAACCCAACATTTAAGTACCGGTTGCCACTCATATTTTTCATGTTAAAGCTGATGCCATAATAAGTTAATGAGTTGGCAAACCATGCCAGAGCCAAAATGGACAATTGTTTGAGGAGAAACGCGTTCTTGAATTCCGACAGCCTCCCTTTCTTTTGACTTCTCACAGATTCTTCTGTACAGACAATGAGCTGCAATTTTTTGATTGTTTCTGGATCAGGTTTAGGACGTGAATTCCATCGAGCTATTGAGTTAAACACTCGGGTTGCTTCTTTTGTTTTCTTGTGACAGAGAAGCCATCGTGGGCTTTCTGGAAGTAAACTGGGAAGACATTTTTTAATAATAATGTTATTATTTTGTGCATGAAATCATTGTTAGGATTATTATTTATCATTATAGGGATTATACTTACGGAACAGTAAGAAATAGCAACAAAGCGGGAATGGATGTCATCCATGTGAGTCGCCTCCATGATGGCATAAAGTACCCACAAATTCCAAGTAAAATCTCTCCTAAGGGCCACAGACTTACAGCTCCACAAATCACTCGCCATGATGGTGTCAAATACTCCATTAGGTAATTCATATGAGCAACCAGGCCACCTTTTATGATTATTAATTAACTTGACGATCAGTCATACACAAAAGCAGGTGGAATTTAAATTTATTGTTAAAACATAATCATACAAACCTCCAGCTGCAAAACCTGCTATAAACCTTGACGTTCCATAAGTAAAAATAGTTTCTGCATGGGCTGACAAAATTCCAGACACTCCCATCAAGAAACAAATAAAGTAAAATGCCGGCTTACGTCCATATCTATGTATTAAATTAAAATACATTGATCATTCAAAGTTAAAATATGTTTGTGAAATTATTCATCATGGAATGGCAATAAACAATCAAACTTGTGTAGTATATACGTACATGTCAGCTATATGTGCAGTAGCAATCGGACCAAGCATGCTGCCTACCATCTGAATGCTTGTTAGTGTGGCGGGTATCCATGCTCTGTCACAGTAAAGATTCCACTAAAATTATAATAACAAAAAATACGTTTTTCTGACAATGACAACCAACCTTGTAAATCTATATGCATGTATTAATTTAAACAGAACAAATAACCTCCTGGACTATAGAAATATATGGTTTTTCTCCAGCAGTGATTGTTCCATTGCATTTAAAATGACATAACTGGTCGTTTGGTATATCTGTTAGATTCCCATGAGGATCCTCACAATAAAAAGGGACTTGCGGAGTGCTTGTGAGAATGGGGCTAAGTGATACCATGGCTGCTGGAATCTCCAGAAATACTATAGTGAATGTGGCAAACATTTGAAACCTCGAGTAGCCACCTCAAAAAAGTAGTAATTTTTTAAATATTATTGTTAAAACATATGGGGCAATCTGCAGCAAGAAGAATATTCACAAATGCAGCCATAAAATATATGTAGAAAGATACAACAAATACCTAAACTTTTGAACACATCTTCAACCGTCAATTCATTCCGATCCTTACGTGTCTTTTTTTCTTTTGGGGGGAGCGGGGGTGTCTGCGCCTTCTTTGGTGGGGAGGTTTCTTGTTGCTCCTCTACTTCCTGTGCATCAATAGTGCTTGATGTAGAGGGAGTAGACGTAACAGTGTTGTCCTCCATCCTTGCAAATGTTTTTTTTAATTTTTAACTGTATTATTTAAAAATTATTTGAAAAATTCTGTCTTCAAATATTAAAATCCATGTCTCGAAGACATGCTCAACAAAACTTTTTATTTTTGATAAATAAATTCAAGGGCACTTGTTGGTAATTGGTATCTGTTTTAATTATTATTGCTCTTAATTATTACTTAATTTATTATTTACTCAAGGCTGTGATTTATAATCTTCTTGTAGATCAATAATATGCGTGCTCAGCTATTAGCTATTTAAGTGCATTCGTACCAAATTTTTCTGTACGTCAAGAAGGCATGAACAAGTTTTGCTAAATACTACATGTATTTATAAAACTGATGACATAATGAGAAAATACATGTGAAATCATTCTTTCTTTCTGTCCACTAGATTTCAACCTTATTAATTATTTTAAAGGACAGATCGCCTTAAAAGTTTAACTTTAGTACTTAAATTAGGCAGAAACATAAACTGATCACTTGTGTTGTCAAATTTACTGCATTAACACATCATCACAAAATCACAACAGTAGTAAGGGCCAGTTTCCATTTCCCTTACTATATATCTACAGGAAATTCTATATTTTGATCAGAGGGAAATGTTCTGGGATTTTAAAACTTTTTTTTGCTCAAAACATTTATAAATTTATAATGGAATCAAATAAATTTCCTGAACGAGTTTTCCCGAGTATTCGCAATTTCAAGAAAGGCACTAATATTTTCAAAAACGTGATACGTTGAGGATTTAAAAATCTTGACAATGCGAAATAATATATACCCTCATAACAATATTAACTAACTAACACTTCACGTAATCGTATAGTTCACAAATAAAAAAATTTGCACAGCCGGTATGGAATGGAATTATTCTGGTGCGCAATTTTGCTTACGCATGCAGCATACGAGTATCTACAAAAAAATGAATCCACGTAGGTATTTACATTTCATGTACTTTAACTTTTAACATACCTAACTAGCAAGGGAAAGGAAAACTAGGAAGAGAAGCATTTGATAATGACTACACATATTTCCTCTGAGCCACCAAATTTTTTTTATACAAGTCATAGTCATCGTCATTCGTCATCATACCATTAAAACATATATGTAGTATGTCGTATCATACATCAACAAATATAAGTTTTAAGTGTGACCTGGAATAAATAATTGTATAATATGACCAGCAATTGATTTATGGCAGCTAGAGTAATTGTTCTCCTCATTTTGCATTGTCTCTACCGCAATTGAATAAAATGAATGGGATGCTTTTGTTTATGAACTTGAAATTTGTTCAGAAAATGGCTTGAGCAAAGTTTGGTTTCAAATATTGAATATTTTTTTCGTTACATTTCACTACGTCATCAGTACATCCAGCATTTTTAGTTGAACATGTATTATTACTAATTTCTTGCTAATTTGCATTACCAGCACCGACGCATAATTAAGCATTTATCTCCAAGCCCAACAATTGGTTCTCATAATTAGATTTTAGAATTTGTAAATACAATTTTCTTCTATCATCATGCATATTATGTTACATGAAAACTGTGTCATCCATCAGCCATCAACAGCAATATACAACCATGTATTCAAAATATTGTTTTGTGTACCTTTGTAAAAAAATAAAGATTAAGCAATCTTCAAAGGAGAGGAAAGCGTATACAAAATAGGTAAGCAGAAAAAAATTGCTGTATCGGCTAGCGTACAGTAACTTATACTGTTTCCAACAAATAGTTTTCCAGCTCATTAAATGTCATAATTACAGACCTCGCAAAAACCTATATGAATCATTAAATTGTTGTTTTGAAGTAACCTTGGGGAAGTATTGTACAAAGTTGCAGTATACACAAATACACAATATCCCATTTCAAAAGGTTTAGAAATTTTACCCGTTCGTTTCCCGTTTCTTTGTGTCTAAAATCTTTGGCTTTATCTTACTAATTGTAAAGCTTTGTACAAACGTTACATAGTGATAATGAAGACGTGTTAACTTCAGCAAATTACACAGCTATCAGTCCGTATTCCGTATATCTGTAGACTGTAGTCTGTTAAACATACTCTGTTTCCCCCCAGTGAAAAAATTTGACAGTCACGCCACCTTCATGCGTTTATTCGCATCTATGTATAACTTTTAAGCATGCGAACACCAACAATATAATTGTGTGGATTTTCAGCAGCAGCACCAGCTTTTTAGCTTCGTGTAATATTGAATGTTGGAAAGTATTATTGCAGGAAAATGCACTTGTAAAAGTTCTGCATCTTCTGCTGCATCATTCGTTCATTATGCATTGTAGTAAACGAGCAATGAAAGTTTTATTATGGCTACCTGCACGAATATCATGTAGGCAAACCATGAAACTGTATCAGTGTAAGGAAGGACCACTATATGACAACTAAGTTTAAATTGAAAATCTCTACAACATAATGTAAAATGTCGCCTTTATTTTGGTATTATTAGATATATGTATATTACGTATGTTAGTAATGCGGGATGTGATTATCGATCGACTTATATGACAATGATAACCAAAATTAATATCATCATCGGCATCAGCGATCTTTCAATTAAATGGATAAATAATAGAGGAAATGTTTTTTTTGTTATACGTCTGCCATTGTTTCCATGCAGCTATTTGTTCCATCAGTCGTGCAATTCATTTTAGAAATACAGTGTGAATGCACGATGTAGTTGTTGTGACTGATATAGCAACAATGGCATGATCATATTAACTTTTTTCGTCTTTCCCTGTCAATTATCTGTCCCACAGAATTTAGAACCCATAAAGAAGATTTACCACGTACGATCCATTTACAAATATTACATCATTGCTCAGTGTTCTCCAATGATTGGGTTGTGATTGTGATGTCCAGGTAACGCATCTGCTGGGCTACTTTTGAGCCTTTGAGCTAACCCCTCCAGGATGTAAAGGGACATCAATTCTGTTTTATACTTTGACCCGAAAATATGAAAATGTCAAGTTCCTCAAGTTTGTGGAAATCGTATGCGTATTGTCAATGACAATTTGTCATTCGCTGCTGTTTGGGGTGGTAGGTTTCACAGTGTGTAGTCTGTTGTACTTACTTAAAAAATGCCAATATACCTCTTGCAGAAGGTAGAAATAATAATATCCTGTATCGCTCCTATATCGCTTTTCTGGCCACAACTTTTTTTATTGATTTTTTAAATTTGGCATGGATAATGCCATTTAATTACAGAAAAGAAATCGTAAACTTAATACCATTTTTATCTTGATTTATTTTAACCACATCACACCACGACAGTTTTTGTTCCGGGTTATAAATATAACCGAAAGAATTGATTGGTGTACTATCTTAAAACAAGCCAAGTACCTTTTTTGTGGAAGTTAGTCTAATGTAAGACATCGTATTCCTACATGCACAGGTATACATGTATTCATCATTAAAACAGCCAGGGTTGGACACCAACCTTATCAAAAAGCGTAATGGAGTTTTAGCTATTAAATGTTAAATAATCGTAACCTTTTTAATGTCTGGTTTTTCTGAAGGACATTTTTATATTTAGAAACTGCATGTAAAGTACACCAGTCATACCGCATGATCAATTTAAGATTGATAGCTTGAAGAACATAGATTTCGCATAATGGTCAATGCTAAGAAAATTTTATTGGTAGAATAATGGAGATCACAGATTGTTAACAAATTCGTTTAATTTTATTTCATTCTAATATTTTAGTTTTTTGCCGAACTCCTCCTCCTCCTGTAAAATAGATCATACACTTGTGTATGCACATATGGTGTATGTATTTATGAACATAATTATTTCATGAATTCTCAATAAGCGTCAAAAAGCTATATCGTAATCGTGGTCTTTTCAATTTAAGACAAAAAAATGCACTAACATGTAATGAAGACTATATAAATACGAGATGCTACTACCAAATGCTCGAGTTGTGATTTTGTTGTTTGTGAGTAGCGAATAAAGTTTCCACATTGTTGGTAGTCAAAGAAACAGGGTGAATTTTGGAATATGAGGAACTTTCCGAGAAAAATTGCGTTTGTGTTGCTTTTAACAAGCTGTTTAACAATTAGTCAGTGCTGTTCGCATGAGCCTTGTCCCAAAAAGGACCATGTTGAAAAAAATCAACATGATCCTCACCAACAACCCCAACAGCAGCAGCAGGAAAGTGCACAACATATTGCAAAGCAAATACAAGGTGGAGATGGAGATGGGACTACTACTACTACTACTACTACTACAGCCTCCCCACCACCAGCTACTACTACTACCCATGCAGGGCAAGGGCAAGTCCGTGAAGAATTTTCCCATAAAAGTCCCGGAACGACTATACAAAGTATAGAATGGAACGAACCGAATGATCCTCAAAGTAAGATGGACTAAAGTAATGATTTTACATATTTCTTGTCATACAATGATATCATTTATATCGAATATTTACAAAATATCAAATATTGTTTTAATTTGGGTTTCAGATACTAGGGGCGATGAGAGAAAAAAGAGACATTTTCACTTTGATTTATTTGGACATGATCACGGACATCATCATCATCATTTCCCTGATTACTCTCATGATTTCCACCACCACCACGATTACGATTATGGACATTATGACCATCACCATCATCATCACCATCACTAGATATTTGCATAGCAACTACCCAAAACATTACTTCCTTATGATCACTAAATTAAACATTGTTTCTTTACAAAAATTAGCTCTGATTTTTGTATTTGTATATTATTCAATTGTCATAAATCAATATTTAATCAAGTATAAATGTTAAGCATCACTTTCGTTACTTCATTCAATATTATGAATCGAATCGAGAAGGAAAACAACTAAACCTTTTCATCATAATTATACCTGCCTTTATTTTATTTTGTTATTTCATCCATGTTGGAAGAATTAAGCGGGTATAGAAATAGGCTGGCATCTAGCTTCAACATTGTAGCTGGTGGTCAATCAATGACCACCTTTTCCCCACTCCGCTACTATAGTGCTCACAGCTACACTGTATTTTTTTCTGATCAAGCCATCATCTCTACTTGAGATCCCTTTGAATTGATGTAGGTACATACATAATATAATCATTCAACAAACATGACGACTACAATCTCCTTTTGGTTATTTTTCCGTGAAGAGTTCTCTCTCTTTTTTTAAAATAAAAACTTGAAAAGGCAAAAAAAAAGTCTATTGCTATCAGAGCCATATAGAAGAATACACAATATTATACCCGTATACCAAAACTCACAGAGCAATCTCACTACCAACCAACATCATGAAGGTAAGGTATGAAGAAAGCAGGCAGAGATAAATGAGCTGCGGGAGATAGCTGTTGGATAAAGATGGTATGACGACGGTGGTAGACGGTAGACAATACCCAAAAGGATGCTTTTTTCATAGTGCAACGTGCATCATGCGTCATGAATGCCTCTCACAGAGTTGCAGATAGATGATGCTAGTTGATTTTACACATTTTTCAACCAATTTTATCAACTGCCTCTCCTAAAAAAAATTCCCAAAGTTAAAATTTTCAAATACATAAAAATGGTAGCATAAACCTATTTGCCTTTCGTTTAATTGAGTGGAAGTCGTGAATGAAACATATAATTGTTTCTGGCTTTTTATTGCCCAACTCAAATTATGCAATTTTCATTTCTTTTTTTTTAAACAAAACTTGGCAATACTAAACGGATACTAGAACATTGAATGAAGATGAGTATTGGATATATATTTTTTTTAAATAATTTTACCCGTAAAACTACTAAAAAAGCTTTTGTCCTCCATGTTGAAAAGCTAAACCAAGCCTTGGAAAATGTTTTTGAACTGTTGTGTTGTTGTCTCCTTCAACTCTCCACTACTCCACTTGAGCAAGTCAAAAACCTTTTCTCCAGCGTATAATAATACATATACCATTCATTTGCCCCTTCCTCTTCATTACTTTTTTATTTTATCATATCACACACACACATATATATATTATGGCATGATATCATGCTCATCAATGTAACGAACATGGAGCAAGAGAGCAAGCCACTCGGTGGTGGTGTTGCTAACTGAAATTTAGATTGTATTGCATATTCCCCCAACAAACCAGCAGACAACATAATATTTTGTAATATTGAATATATTGTATTTTTGTAAAGTTTGGCATAGGTATACTCAAAAATATCAAGTAATAAGTGTAAATATTACACGAGTTGCAACTTGTGTATAGCATGCAGAAATCAAAATTGTTGTTTAAAATTGAATTGGAGATAAAAATAAATTTCCTCATTGACTTAAAGATCATCATTTCAATAAAATTGTGTAATGTCCAGTTTATACGTACCTACATATTATATGGCAGGAGGAAAAGAACATGAAAAAATATGTTATTTATTACTGACAAAACGATAAATTATTATTATTATAAGATGGCGTCTCCAAAATTAATGTTATTTTGACGGTATAATACCAAAGTAGACGATAATTATTAATCACTTGTCCACAAAAGTATATGTAAGAGGAAAAGTATAATCCTGTGGTGGAGGAAACATTTTTGCTTTTTTAACTTGGCTAAACTAATAAGTAGTCATCTTAATAGTTTACAGAAGAAGAATTACTCCGATTAATTGTGTATATACCATACATATTGGAAAAAAATTGTACT
>JAHZNC010003596.1:0-21556 GCA_027744095.1 Zhuqinia jingwanae | reverse complement strand
TTTGAAAAGTATCACTTGGCAACATTTTTAAATGGACAAAATACATTGATGCAAAGTGCAAAGTAAAACTTGCAAAGTGGTGAAATGGGCTACAGGTCTCATTTGCGTAACGTACTAAAATTATTTTAAATACTATCTAAGAATAATTATTAAACGTTCTTAGAACCGGGATATCGTCATGAAAACTTTAAATTTTTAAACCCAATTCACAAAGAAATTTTATAATATGAGAAGCAAATGACATGTGTGCAAACATATTATTTGCATTGACATTAAATGTAAATTCTTAGAGGTGGAAGAACGGGGAAAGTTATCGTCCGTGAAAAGTTAATCAAGTAAAAGAAATAAGTACAACTTAACCTATCATATTTGAAAGGTCATTTGTAGAACAAAGAAAATGTTCAAATTATTGAGAATTTTTCCAAATTCAAAATAAAACATGAATCGATATATTATCAGCGCCATTGATTGACCCAACAGGTCATTACTTACGGCCAATTTTTTAAATGTAAAACAAAAATATATTAGTTGAAATTTTGTTCACTCTTATCTTGAATTCGAATTGAAATAAGCGAATAAATATCAAACACCTATAGATTTAATGCGAATATGAATTACAACCAGTTCAACTTTTTGCAAATGACTAAGACAGATTAATTTTTGCAATCATTTTGCGGATGCTGATTATCCATTATTAATACAATCAAATAATTATTAAAAACAAGTTTGTAGCTCTAGCAGTTATCGCCTTACTTTGTTCTTCATTCATTTATTACATTAAAAAAAACCATGGTTTCACCATAAAAACGAAAACATATTATAAAAATCATTCAGAATAGGTTAGGGTTCAGGAAACGTAATATTACATCAGAATATCTTAATAAACAGCTTGTTAATGCAGCCCATATAAAATTCCACATTACAGATATATACAGAAAAACTAAAACAACATAAAAAAATCTTATTAATTAGCGTTAAATCTTACACTACCTCCAACTTCGTAGCCCATCACAGTGGTATTTAGAAAAATTAGTTATTATTTATTTGGGTTATTTCCAGAACTGCTATGGAATGAGTTGAAAATGATGGACATCAGCGTGGTAATTAATTTTGCTATGTCTATACATTTTTTTGGAAATGGACTTAAAAATCATACCGCATGCACAAACGATGTGAGTGAACAAAGAAAAAACGAGGAGACATCTCGTCTCGCATGGCTCGCAATTCGCATCACACCTCACAACAAAATTCAATGCCAAATGTGTCAGCTGTTTGGTTCAGTCTTCACTGAAGATCAGCAGATCAATTATGGAAATCAATTGCTCTATATTCATTTATCATTTGAATAAATAAGAAATTACCTTAAATATAAAGGCAGTTATCTCCTTACAACTAATAGCGTGACACAACAATATCGTACTAGAAAGTTAAAAACTGGCAGTAATAAAATAATAATAATATTTATTGATCTAGAATCCTGATTCAGGATAATGATAGTCTTTGTAAAATAGCATCGTTACCATCAGTCCCTAACTGTTGTTATTTCTTCGTCGATTAAGCATAAAGCGTGTATGCAGTGTAAAAGTTTGCTGAAATATAATAATTATTAATAATTTATTATAATGCGCTGTAAAAAATATAAGTTGAAGCTTAAAGCTAGATGCTCGCTACTAGGAGAAATAGGACGAAAAAAGAGAGAAATGTTAAAGTATTTCGAAGCTCGTAGTACCAATAGTATCATCAAGGAGGAAGTAAAAGTTGAAGTCAATGAGGAAGTGGAGAATGCTAGTAGGGGAGATGAAAATATTCATGGAATGGACCATAATATTTTGAACACTGAGGCGGAACAACCGTCGACATTTTCTGCTGCTGGTCAATCATCACCTTTGGAACACAAACAGTATCACTACTGTCTTTTGTGCTACGATAGAACTTGTAATAAGTTTGGTTCCACTAACGCAGAGAATGATTTCCGAGCCATGTTCATTATGAAGAAAATGCTGAATGTTCTAAATGATAAGCTGGAATACTACTTGCAAACTTTTGGAAGTCCAACTCGCTGGGTAAGCGTCTGCGATAGATGCGAACCTCTAATTGAAAGGGCAGTGTGGCTTGAAAAGGAAATAACTCGATTGGAAAATCATTTGAAAATGTGCCAACGGGAGATGGTGGATGTTGTCAAGAAGTCTATGGACCAGAAAGTATTGGTGGAAATGTTCGACATGCCTCATTCTCTGAGTGTGACAAATGAGACGAGGACTTTTGTTTGTACTGGTAAGCAAATGGACTTTGATTATAAAATTCTGAATAGTATAATTATTATTGGGTCAAAAATTTTTTTTATGTGTATCCTACTCCTGGGAGTTTGCATGCGTATATGATTCATGACTATTGTTATTGATATGATTTATAGAACGAGAACCTATGCTGGCTAAGCACGAGAAGATGAAAGAAAACAAGAAGAACATGAAAAAGGAAGCACTTTTCAATAACGCTTCAAAACGGACGGAGATGGTAGATGTTGTCAAGAAGTCCATGGGCCAGAAAGGATTGGTGGAGATGTTTGATATGCCTCATTGTCTGAGTGTGACGAATGAGACGAGGACTTTTGTTTTTACTGGTAATAATAATGCCTTGTCTTGTGACTTTATTGATTATAGAATTCGGAATAGTACAATAATCATTATTGCGTCATTGCGTGCGTATATGATTGATGGTAATTGATATGATTGTATAGAACGAGAACCTATGTTGGGTAAGCTGGAGAAGATGAAAGAAAACAATAAGAACATGAAGAAGGAAGCACTCGATAACGCTTCAAAACGGACGGAGATGGTAAGGATAGCAAAGAATGTTTTAAAACTAGACATGAAGGACCCACTCGGAGATTTTGACTGTCTGGATGGTACACAAGCTACATCAGTAACCACCGTTTTCAATGACGAGCATGTCACTGTTGACAATGCAATTGCAGAGCCAAATTGTAGGGCTGTAAATACTACTAATTTATCAGTTACATCAGTAAGTGCATCTACTCACCACACGCGCCCAAGTAAAAGTAATCAACTTGCAGAAGAGGCTCTTAGCTCCATTGACCCTAGAACGTATAGCTGCAAATTATGTCCGAACCTCAAGGAAATGCGGCTTCATTCCTTCGTGACACACATCCTTTTCCATTATCGTTAGTTTACACTGACTGTAAAAATTGCACCATGACAAATTACCCATTAGAACTCAAAAACATTGATGTGTAATTATATTAATAATTAATTTGCCTTCAGGTAGATCATATCGATGCTCAATTTGTAACACTCACTTTTCCAGCATTAAAGAACTGGATCATTTCCCTATAAATGAAAAACGAATAAAGGAAGACGGTGAGGGAGTTCACCTTTGTTCCAACGAAACACTCATGGAAACCAAATTTACACCAACTCAAATTTGGAGCTGTGAGCATTGTCCTGAAATGTTTGATTTTGAAACAGAAAGAGACGCACATGAACAGGTTGTCCACGACAATGAGAAATTTAGTGAGGGGAAACATGAATGCACTTCTTGCAGGAAAAAATTTAGAAACTTGAGGGACTGGCGACTTCACAGGACAATAGAACATCCTGAGATAACGGTAATGAGTTGTTACTTTTGCGATGAGAGCTTTACTTGGAGAACTTCAGAAGGCACAGGTGAGACATATCTCAATACCTAAGTATAACTTGTACATGTACATAAAACATGTTAATAAATGTGTGTAATATGTCATGTATTGAATTTTTTATAGATGACCTACTCAATGTCACTTTGTTGAAAGCTCATGTCAAGGAGTATCATAATAATCATGCAGTCACACTACACGAATGCGACTTTTGTGGGTCACAGTTTGAGTTTACCCCAGGACTTCAAAACCATATTCAAAAGGAACATGGTCTGAATCAAAATCGATCGTATTCGTGTTCTATTTGTTTCGTTAGAGTTGTATCAAAGAGTGTATTGAAGAGTCATTACAGACTTGTTCATAAAGCTGGAAATTCTGCATATATGTGCGATTCTTGTGGATACGAAACATCCAACCACTATCTTTTCGATAGGCACAATTTCCGGGTACATAAAATTCATCCTGATAATCGAGCAGTTTTAATGTGCACGTATGACGGGTGTACATTTCAGTGTCTTATACAACGAGATTGGAAGCAACACTTGATGAAAGTGCACAACGCAGAAAGAAAACACAAGTGTAAATTCTGCTCAAAGGGTTTTCTTCGAGCCATACACTGCCGAGACCATGAGCAGATTCACTTGAATCAAATCACAAGACCTTTCCAGTGTGAAATCTGTGGGAACTCGGTAAGAACTAATATGGTTTTAATTTTAAAATTTGCAATGCGTTTACATTAATGAAATTAAATTTTCTTTTGGTTTTGTTAATTTCCATAGTTTGCTGTAAAAAATTATCTGTACATCCACATGAGGCTGTCTCATCAAAATCGTCCGTTTGCATCAACGCATAAGAAGAAGCCGTATCGCAAGAGAGTACGTCCAAATGCTAATGCAAGCACTGTTGACACTGTTCCTGATGGAGCTATAGCTGGAGACATTGAGAGTACGAATAATGAAATTCCAATAGAAAGCACTGAACAACTCGTTAAGGATACGGAGACTGAAAATCCAACATCTGGATTGGTCGCTTTCATGACATAAAATATAATAATTATAATATCATAAATTATTATATAATTTATGATTTTATAATTATTATATTTTTTGAATTGATATTTAAAGTATGCGTTTATTGTTAGATGTTTTGTAGTCGATTTTGGATGAAATAAAATCTCCCACGATCTTTTTTATGTGGTCGTTATATGACCGTGAAAATTAAATGATTCATGTCACTATGTCACAGCTATATGAATGTGTAAAAGTCGTTGCTGTATGCAGAATTTTTTAAACACATTATTGTGCTGTTACAGATTGATTTGCAATTATAGTAAATGTTATGAGGAGGCCAACCATCTATAAAAGCAGACAGAAAACAAATATATCATTTGAAATAATTTGTTTAAATTTGACAGTGGAGAATATATGTAATTTGTTTGTTTAGTTTTACCGATCCCAAAAATGAATACGTAACCACAAAGAATTTGCAAGAAATCCCAATAGGTTGTCTGTCAAACTCGCTTCCGATTCCTAAGATTCTCACCTGTTCATACGTACTCAATTCCAGCTTTGATTGTTGAATTTCGATCCACTTTGTAATGACATCATGAATGGTTCTGTTTAACTCCGCAGTTATTAACCATAAAGACACCGTCATGATCACAAAGGGCAAGTACGTCATTTGTTTCCAAATACTATGTTTTTCTGGAGAAAATATGATGTTTTCACCGATTTGTGAGTAAGAAAGAAGGCTGTCCACGAAACTGATTAGCATAACAAATCCTCCAACGAGTTTGTCGTTGCCTATGGAATTGAACTTTTTCAGCCCGTTGATCAAGGAGCGTGCCTAACATATTATAATCAAATTTAAAAAATAAATTTATCTATAATGAATATGATGAATCGTATACATTTGCACACGTTACCTCCTCAATGTCATCACAATTCTTTAACCGGTTTTCAAACCAGTAAACGTGAGCAAGGCAACTTGTCACCACAAGAATCCCAAATGTCTCAAACATTATGTTTAGTGTGTGTACCAAAAACATCAAAACGTAATATGTAAACTTTAATGAAAAGTAAAGTACTTGTAGAAAGATTTTTTCCTTTCCAATGTACTTATCCAAATAATAATCCATGTAACGTGTTAACACGAAGTACGGACTGTCCAGAACTTGGCTCTTTAAAGAAATAAAACATGTAATAAATGGTGCGAAACATAATAAACCGGTAATGAAGTAAAGTTTCCATGGATAATTATTTGTGATGAGTTCGACATGGCTGCTTTTGTTACGAATAGCAACAAGGTTTTTCTGTGCAGTTGCCATCATAGCAAATGGGACCTGGCATCTCCAGGAAATCCATGTTACAGTTAATGGCATAAAAAGGCATGAGGGTATGGCTGCCACTTGTCGAAATAATGGATGTTCCGCTCTGGGCATATTCTTGTTTTGATGTATAGTAAAATGGTTGTAAAGTTGACAAAGACGAACAAACGCAGATGATAAATGGACGATTCCACAAATGACCTATAGTAATATAATATAATATGTACACGTTCGTTATAGTAATAGTATTACAGACTTAATAATTAAGATTAAAGTTCGACCTTATGAAGCCAAGATGACGTGGTAGTAAATTTATCTTCATTAGCATTCCAGTTAAAACGAAATGGCACGAGGAAAAAATTGTAATAACAATTTATTGGGATGGTGAGCAGAATGTGATTAGATCTGGGGTTACTTGCGAAATTCGTGGTCCAAGTCCAAAGCATTTTGCTCTGTGAAGGTATGCAGGTTGTTTTAATTGTTATGTTGGCTGTTTAATGCATTAATTAGAGATTTGTCAAAAACGTTTTGACCACATTAAGTAGGACGTAATTCAATAATGGAGACGGTCATTAATTGTCAAGAAAAATTATTTTACACGAAGATTCCATTTAAAAACATGAAAAATATGTAGGTTTTACATAGTAAATTTTGAAATTGGAGCAGATGGAGTAGATTGAGATAATTAATTGGTGTTTGTTCATTAACCTAAAATCCATTTTCTCCTGTTTACTAACAACTAAAAATAGGTAATATTATTTCGTTGGGTCCGGGTTGATTTTAGGTTGTTTGATACCACATATTTCAATTTCTCATAGTCAATCAATATTGTAAGAGAACAAAGAGTACTACTATTTCACTTTAATATTAGGGTTTACTGTTAATGCTATATCATATATGCTGAGTTCATACAACTACAACTTGGTTGTTGGATCATACACATACATTATGTAAACATAATCCAAGGGAGTACCTGACCTGAAAATTTTTGTTTCTCAATGCATCCACAATTCTGGTAAAATTATCACGTTGCACGTTGGCGAAACAGACAAAAATCGTGAATTAACGCTGGTATCGACGTGCTTTAAGACAGAAAAGTGATTTGCACTCTTAAAGAGATGTTATAGTATGTTTAAGTTTGAAAATTATACATTTGTACTAGTTTAAAGTTGTCATTGTTCAGTAAATGCATATGCATACAAATTTTGAAATGACTTAATCCTTATTAATCACAAGTAACAACAAACAAAAACAAACTTTATGCGGAACTTTTTTTTAGATTTCATTTTTAACCACCAGACGTCCTATTAATCTCCTCTTGATTTAATGAACTCTGTTCTTTTATTATCAACATTGTTCTTTGTCTAGGTGCACAGCAATTTAGTTTATTACATGGCGCAGCAATTTAATTTTCATAGACTCGATCGTTAAATGACCACTGATACATTGCATTACACGTTTGACGTCGATTGTGTGATGATGACGTGACGCGTTAAAACATAATAGAAGCATATGAATCTTGATGAATTAAATAGTGAAATGTAGTTTAGTTGATGTTGTAATTTTTATTATATTGACTATTGGGTATTAACAAATTTCATTAATTTTCATGTAAAATCTTTTTAAATATGTGTTAAATCAAGTNAAATGTAGTTTAGTTGATGTTGTAATTTTTATTATATTGACTATTGGGTATTAACAAATTTCATTAATTTTCATGTAAAATCTTTTTAAATATGTGTTAAATCAAGTAGATAGGTAGCATTATATATTTGTTGATACAGAATATAATTATAATAGAGTATAAATATTTCAATATAATTTAGTCCAAAGGGAGCTCAAGATGCAATTACTTATGATTTTAATATTGTGTTGGTGTTATATAAGTTCACTTTATAAATGTGTTTGTGGAGACGGCGCTCTGATGGACTATGTAGAAGACGTTTGCGCCCAACAAGTTCAGTTCTCTTCGGTACTGCATTGATTGTTTTTGTAAATTGTACGAAATTAAGCATTCTTATAAATTATGTAATCATGGTCTTGAAAATATATTACTTTAGGCCGAAGAGAGAAATTATGTCTTTGAAAGGTGTAAATACGAATCTCTCAGAACTTTAATTCGACAAGGAAATCCCATGGAATTAACTTATAGGTCCGGACTTGAAGAGAATGGGTTAGGAATTCCAGTTGATACAAAAACCGAATTAAATGATGCAATTTATCCTGACATGTCTTGTCACCAGAACTACAACTTTGTAAGAAAATATTTATATACAAGTCTATGACTACCATACATAAGTTGTATATTGATCAAAACAAACGGTTGCCATCTTTTTTATCAAAGAGAAAAACCTGTAAAATAGCGTTATAGATAATAAGTTTTTATATTAAGTATAGATCATGATGATACATCTCCCGTGTACTTTTTTGTAGGACAGTAGTAGCCCGGACACTGGCGAGGGAATGATAATTGCAATGTTAAAATTTTGCAAATATGAAAAAGACCCTCGGAACAGTGTACAGTTTGCAATTTATTTTTACCTCAGACAACATGCATAGATTAAACAAATTCGTTCCAAAATGTGGGACAAAAACTAATAAATTTCTTTCCTTTAAAAATATTATGCAGAGACCGGGTTATGAAGAATGCTTAAAAATATGCATGGCAGAGATGCTCGGAGTTCTAGATACGAATTCCTACGGGTATGAGAAGATCTTGTGGAATTCATACACAGACATGGTGAATTACATCAGCCTGCTGGTAACGAATAGAGCAAGCGCAAAATTACTTGTCAATAAAATTTTTGCCACCTGTGGGAGTAAAAGTAAGCTTTTAATTTAGTGTAGAATGCAGTTCTGAAGTGTCTACGAGGCAAATACTTTACATTAATGATAAAATTAAAATAACTAAAAAACTATTTTATTTATTGACTTCTTTTCGTACAGTCGAATTAGTGAGGTACCAACCTAGATACCCTTGTCATAGAGGTGATTGGAGAGAATTTTTTCAGTGTCTAGACTCAGTTTGGGTAAGTCGTTGTAACATCTTTTATTAAAACCGTAAATTTTTAATTCAATAAACATTTGATGCTATTTTGTGACTTTTCCAGGATTGCAATAGTATGTAAGGTGGAATGAGATGACGCATAAAATAATTTTACTAAAAGAGTATTATGCTTTATCAGACACAGATTCATCTTACAATTAACTTCTTTACTAGTATTCATCATGGTGGTAATCCTGGTAATTTAAATGAGTGTCAATAAACGCCTTAACATGAAAATAAAAATACATGCATGAAGGTTAAAAAATACATATTGCAAACATAAATCTAGATTAAAAGTATGTTCCATGTTTGAAAAAGTCTGGAGTACGGTCTTTTACTTTTAAGTTTTATTTTTACTCTGCATAATCAGTACAATTCCTTTCATAGTACCTACACGTTTTTATCAAAATGAAATGCTATAATTTTATTATTCTTCCATTTCCGCTTCCATGGTAGCTAATTCTGCTGCTACCTGGGCCGTCAACTCCTCCTCCCTTTCTCTTTGTTCCGACATTATTATTCTCATGAAAAACAATGGTAGCTCGCATGGGTCGTGAATTACATCATCTTGCTCCTCTGTTCGAGGAAGGAAGGAGTAGTCATATGCCCACTGAAGTAGTTTATTTGTCACCACCTCTTCATTTTTTGTTCCAACGATTTCGTCGTCCACAGGTTCCTGTCCCTTTTTGTCACTACCCTTTTCAGCGTATTTGCTAATACCGGTCTTTATCAGTAAAACTGAAAGTGAGCCAAACAATGTATTTCTTGTCTCAAGATTAATTATCATATTAATTGTAAATAATTTTAAACTAACGTTTCTTGGGTCCATCTTCACCCCCCGCCAGCCTATCTCTAATCATTCCCGACAATTTTTGCCTCACTGTTTTTGGTTCAATAAAGAACTGTTCGTACTTTTTTAATATTTCAGCAACCTTTTCACATTCCCTGATTTTAGTCAACTCAGCCTCATAATCGTCTTTGGCTTCTTCCATTTTCAGTTCTGTCCCTAAAAAACTCTTTTTTCCGCTCTCTGATTTCGAAGTCTTTTTTGCTACAGCTATTGCAGACTCAGCCTTCCCTGCTGTACTTTGTCCATCTTTTTCTTTTATTGATGCGGACCGTTCTTTTTCATTCTTGGCCTTTTTCTTTGGTGTTGCGTTGTCTGCCAATTTAGGTTGAGTCTTCTTCGCTTTTCTCACCACTGTTCTCTCCGATTTCGCGTCCAATGCGGTTTTTCGCTTGACGCTAAGGTATCCGGCATGAGATTGCGGAACAGTTATAGCATCATTATCGACAGTGCTGCTGACAGGTGCATGCGAGCCTACAGGCGCAGATTTTGCTTGACTTATTTCAGTCTCCTCCTCTTCTTCTTCTTCATCATCCTCATGCTCCTCTTCATCGGAGTTCCCGGATTTTGTTTTGTTTTGTAGTAATTGCCGCTCTCTCTCCAACTCCCGTTCTTCAATGCGACGCTGGAATGTTTCGGCCATTTTGCGCAAGTTCTTTGGAATGTAATCCAGCATTTGTTCTGGGGTTGGTTTAATTTTTTCTTTGCCCCCTTTACCTTTATCCTTCTCAATTGTAGCTGTAGCTGTCGCCTCCTTTTTCTTAAGACGATTTTGTAAAAATTTCTCCCCAGCTCGTTTACTTTCTTCGGGATCAACAAACCATGCCTTGAGGAGAAGATGAATGAACTCGTGATTAGCAAAACCAGTAAGATCATATTCGTCCAAATCTGTGAATGAAAAGATGTTATTACGCCAAAAATACGAAATCAATTCAAAAGTACAATAGATGTAAGCCAAAAGTCTTACGCAAACTGGAAAATAGGTTTGTCATCGGGTCAATAATAGAAAATTTATGCAATTTTATTTTGTTGAAATTTTCCTCCACCATATTTTCGAGCAGGAAATCTAGTCTGGTACTCAATTCCTGGTACACTAATTCCACTCCACCCGATTCCCAAGTGTCTTTCGCTAGCATTAGCCGCTTACGGAGAACTTGCCAGTTACTTTTTATTTTATAGTTCTACGAAAATTAAATTAAATAAACGAAAGCTAAATTAAATTCAACAAATTTGCAAGACGAATGTGAAATATTGTGTTTATGGGCTACCGTTCTGGAATCCGTCACAATCTCCATTACCCAATGTGGCTGATCCAAATGCTTTACATATTGACTCTGATGACCTCCATACTTTACGAGCAAGCTGCCATTCATCCTCCGTTTGATTTTTCCGAGATCCTTCTTTTTCTCAGTAGCAATCTTCCTTATATCATCCACGGCACCACCTGTACTCTCAGAATGTCTCGACTGTGGAGGAGGTGTACTGTGAATTGCTGCCCCGGGGAATGTTTCTCCCTGTTGAGTTGGAGGGGGTGGACCAGGCGTTTCATCTTTTTTCCCAAGTTCGCCGTCCTTTTTTTTCGTTCTCGTTTTCACCGACTTAAATTCCTTTGGTTTCAATTCTGTTGCCACTTGATCACCAAATGACGGCTCAGGTGTTACTTTAAATTCTATTCCTGCTCCCACAGCCCCTATTAACTGTGATTGATCTTTAGAAAGTCGAGGCTGTTCCATGCCAGTACCAGTAGTACCATCTGCAGCTGCCGTTGTCTTGGACTTTGCTTCCTCGGCCAATCTCATTTGTTCATCCTTATTCTTCTTTAACTCATTGCAGTTATGGGCTTTAATACTCTTGAAAAACTTTCTTTCTCTGTACAGCACGTACAATAATTCCCTATCCGTAAGTGGCCAGCTATCTTCCATCACGTACACGCTAATGATATAGCGCCTCTTATTTGTCATTTTCTTGCCCAGATTAGATTCGTCGTCAACTTGCTTTGCAGAATCTTTGGATAGTACTTGTGGTGAATCACGCGTATGGGAATTTTCTCGACTATCCCCCTCCCCATTCCATTCTTCCTCACCTTCACCAAGACTTGTTTTTGAAGACAATTTGCTGGTGTAATTTGTACTGTTCATGATACCAGTTAATAATTTGCTGCTGGAATCTTCTACATCTTCGCTAAGCGGGCTTGTCAGACGAACCTCTAATGGCTCCGAAAACGGTTTAACGCGTTCAGGACTTTCTGGTGTGTTTGGCTTTGGACTCAACAAATGTAACTGGATATAGGGTGCAATCAAACCACTTTCACAAACTTCATCAAAGACCAAAGCTCTCTTGACACAATCCCAAACCAACACTCTCAATTGTACCCTCTCATTACTTGCTAAAAACCGCAATGAAATACTAGCACGCTTTTCGTCAGTTTCCAAAATGTACTGACACACAGAGTAATCTTTATTTGGAGTATAATAGCCAGATAGTCTTCTTAAAGACAACTTTCTTGGAAATTTCTCTGTATCTTCCAAGTCGGAAACCGATGAATCTCGTTTCTCTTCCTCTCCAACATCATCATCTCCTACAATAGCTCCGTCAACACTTTCGAATCCGTCATCTGAATTTTTATTTTCATTTCCTTCGTCATTAACACCTCCGCTGTCTGTATACCGTAGATATAGTTCGCTTTTGCTCATAAAATGAGGTCCATTCTGATCGTGAGGAGTGACCAATCTCAGTTTCCACAGAATGGAAGGCGGACGATCATTCAATACATTTTTTATTGTTGGCGCCGACCAACGGTAACAGAGAACTGTGTAACCGTACTTGTTTTCAAAAAGGCGACCCATAAAGAGGCGATTCGAAATAAGCCTTAAAAATTTGCCATTATCGTTGTTAATGACTTTCATGTAAATGCCAAGGCGAGGATAGACCTGTAGATCGATCTCAACAAAGCAGGTCTGCGTGTGTTAAAAATCATTATTGCGTTACTATATACTTTTATTCAATTTTTAAAGGTATAGCTAGCAGTAGTAGTCAAAATAAAATAACCTTGGACTCTGAAGGAACCTTCAAAACCTCCCGAAAAAAGGGATACCACGAGAAATCCTTTACATCTTGGGGTAGCTCGCCTTCAATCTCTTGAATTTTCACATGATGAGGCACACAATTGGCATGAGGATGCAGAGTAACTAACCATGGATGTCGTTCCATTAAAAATCGTAGCAAATCTACGGCCCAATGTGGTGGACTTGGAAGAATTGTTGGAGGAACCTTTTCAGGATCCACTGTCATATCAGCTACAGAAAACGTTTCATTTTTGCGATGTACCGCGTACTCCTTTCGGGAAAACACTGAGTCTGTTTCGTTTGCAAGCAAGTAAGCAATTCGACGCACGTTGTATTCAATCTTTTTAAAGTCACGATGGGATCTATTGCGCAGTTGAAACAAGCGTCGCACACGCCATCCACGGTAATATCGCTGAATTATCATAACCGCGTTGGTCAATAAAGTTTTTGCTTTCCTATTTGGAAGATCAGCAACAAAAAAAGGGGTAACTTAACTTTCAATCATGTATAAAATGCGTGGCTAGTTTTCTTAAATTCGCTTTTTGCTCGTACTTCCCGAGTCCTTTGAATACATCTTGAAACATTTTTGAATCTTCGATTTCACGAGGACCTAGCAGAGGTACATTAAAATGTCTCCCGATCTGCGTGACATGAAACAAACTGGTTTATATTATTTCGCGATTTTTTTTAACAAGACAAACTTTTCGTGCTTCACCATTGGATTTAGAAACAACACTCTTAGCGTCAACACCAACATTCTATCGAGTTGCCCATCATTGAACAGCGACACCAATGACACAAAGAGCTCCTCAAAAGCATCATGGGTTCCTCGTACAAACTTGTTGATTGTATTTGGCTTGCTGTACGCTGGACAATAGGAACGACGAAGCTGGCGAAGATTTTGTTGATATACAGGACGTTTTTTCCCAAAACAGGCAAACATACCCCAGAGATTATTAGCAAGCCTTTCTAGACGACGAAGAAAGCACAGTTAAACCCAAACCATTTACGTAAAAAAACAATTATGTATACATACGGATTTTTTTAGTACCAAATTATTCGCACTTACCACATTGCTTCAAAAGCAACATTGGAGGATTGGTCATGTAACTTTGAACTTCCGTTCTACTCCCCACGTAAATTGGTGTTTGAGACACAATTCGTACGCTGAAAGACGTGGTGCTCTTCTTTTTCAAAAATTCGCTCTGCATTGGCCCCACCTCTGCGTCATGAGTAGCTTGGGCACTTTTACTAGTAACTTTGCTGCTCTCGTCCTTATTACGATTTTGATAAAACAGCCAAATCCTAAAAGTATTTCGGCCAGGAGGAATAGTGACATGAGAGATCCAGCGGTCTTTAATCCATGTGCAAATAAGTAGGGGCTGGGACTGACCTGCACCTTGCCTCCAATCCCATGGCTCAATTACTAAAGTTAATGGAAAATCTTCAGTCGTTGGTGTATTTGGTTGGGAAAGTACACCTCTAGTAGCTGGGGTGGCTATTAAAATAGTTTATTAGTTTCACTTAAACCGCGAATTGGATCATGTGTTTGATTTTGAGAAGAGTTCAGCATATTTACGTGGTGGTCCCGGCATTTCCTCTTGGAGCGGAGCAGTAGCATCGTTATAAACATTCAGAAACTCTTCTTGTAGGACGTGCACACTTAAAATTAGTTCTTGCTCCGTCCAACAATCACTAACTTATAATTAGAAACAAATTAATTAATAATCACTCAGACATGATATGGTACTAAGTTGTAAGTATGAGTTTAGCCTACACATGTAAAATGCCGAGTCTATATCCTCCATTTGATCCATATGATAATCTGCAACATGATAACTTGTGCACCGATCAAACTCAGTACACATATTCATACGGTCCTTATTCTGTTTATACTTTGTCAGAGCATCTGGATATTTTGGAAGATCCGAATGTATCTCGTAGAACAATGGACTTAACGGCATGTGAACAATTGGTTCCCGTCGTAATATGTAACAGGACCCAAAAATGGATTGGGAGGTGTAAAACTTGCAAAATTTTTGCAGGTTCCTGGCAATATCATCACAGTTGAACCAAAGTGAAACACAAGCAGAAGTTGGCAGAATATAATCCTGAGCCTTCAACATTTTTCTTTTGAAAGCTGCATCAAAATCTTCGTCCGACTCACCCTGGACAATTTCCGACTCATGAAGTATCACAGTCATATTAGAGTCGTAGTATTCTTCGGATTTTACATCACCTCCATGGGAGGATGCTTTATCCAAATCAGCCTTTAGAGAATTTTTCTTTCCGTCGTGGTGGGATAACATTTCACCGGTCACCGCTGCTGTCTGCATTGACTTTTGAGAAGCTTGAGGTTTGAGAACATCAGTTCCCGGTGTAAGTAATCCGTCATTCGGCACCACTGACATGCGTATTGACTCTGCTTTACTTGACCGAACTTGTAGTTGTGGTTGGGGATGCAACGTTGGAGCTACTCCTCCAGGAGTCGATGAGTCTGCCTTGGAATGCTTTCCATAATGTGGATGAGGTGGCGAATTTGGCTTTGCTGGAAGTGTTCCTGCGGGTGGCATCTGTTTGGGAATCATCAGGGGCTGCTTGTTCTTGACTGTGGCTTTTGCACTTTTCAGTGAGAAAAAGAATGTCGTCATTGTGTTAGAGTCGTCATCGTCTTCCTCCCCCTCGGTTTCTCCTTCTTCCTCTTCATATTCCATGTCCGCGGTGAAATCATACCAGTCTTGTTTGAAAACAAATGGAGTTTTTGCTTTTACTGTTCGAATGAAGTCGTTGGAGTGGTCTTCTTCCACTGAAAAAATGTGGTTCGGAAATTAACTTAAGAATTTACAATTACTACAACATATAAATTTTACATCAATTCTCACTTGAAATCAGCCCCTTTTTCATGGCCCATTTTTTCCATCTAAATCTCTTCCACAATGGCGTCATGGGTCGATCAGTTAATTTCTGAAGTACTGAATCCCTTACTTCTGTTAGTTGAATGGGATGCTGAAGAAATGGGGGTATATGAGGTACTGGGCTTTCTAACGTGTTCTCGTCCGGAATTGGAAATTTTTTCAGCACAACAACCAATGACAATGGGCTATCTTTCCCGCAAATGTTTTCCCAATTTTTCACGATATTACGGTAATCCAGACCAGCGTATTTTTGAACACCATACAAAATCTCCGGAACGGAAGGAAGTGTAGTTTTTTTCTTGTCAGTTTCCTCTTCATTTTCCGTGTGCAGCATTTCATCCGCTGGATCGGCTACCAAGTCATGTCGGTCAATCAAAGACTGTCGAACGCTTCTACTCATTCTAGCTATAAGACCTGCTTCAGTCTCTCCCCGAACTGCATATAGATTCAAGAAAAAAAAATGAAAGGGCTAGAAATTGGCATTAGTTTTCACCACTAAACTTAATGGCTTACCAATATCTTTTAACTTATTCCAGTTGAGCTTGGTAGCCATTATTTTCACCGACTTTTTGCGCACGCGATCAGACGTCTTGCCATCAGCTTCTTCGTGTCCCACTTCTGTTGCATCATGAGCGTCTGCTGCTGCTGTCGTCGACATTTGTCTTGACCTTCTCTTCAACTGTTTTGATTTCCCTTCTTCCAAATCTTTCTGCTTCTTGTGTTTTTTGGGCGCTAATGACTTCCTATCACTTTTATTTTCTTCCAATGCAGCCCCAGCACCCCCTTTTTTCCTTTTCTTTTTTGCCACCGTTACTGCATCCAACACAGGTAAATTTTCGTTTTTATCTTCAACGACTTCCGGGGTCTCTTCTTCCTCGAGATCTGCACTAGCACTGGGATCTGCATCTGCATTCTTCTTTGATTGGAGTTCCTGGGCTGCAGCGGATTTGACGGAACGGGATGGTGGTAGTTTCGCTGTTTTCCTTTGCCAATTAACTTCCAAATGAGGTTTTGGCACTTGAGTTTCGCCTCCATGTTCGATGAAACTATCGACAGCAGGGGAGAACACATTGGTTAGAATATCAGTGGTGTCCAAATCAAAGGGATCGTCTTCAGCTTGTTGTTTTAAAGCTGCATCTTCCAGATCACTGGGTCGTACTGCGATTGGGGGCATCCACCAAAATGTGTCACTTTCTTCAATGTTATTACCAAATTTCATTTTCTTTTTGGAGGGATGCAGCAGTGTGTAGCAGGAAGGGATCTGCTTGGGGTCACTGTACTTTGGAAGAGTGTTTTCGAGGTCAGCCCAAAGTTCAGTTTCATTTACCCCATCACTGTGAGTGGACATGTTCATTCATTTATCATAATTCTCAAATATAGGTTTTAAGTGGAAATATTATAAAATATTTGTTTTTAACTTTTTATTACATATTGTCTATCCATTCAAAAACCCAACCAGTGAATGCTGAAATGGCACTGAACTTTTTTACGTCATCGCCTTTCCACGTGACCGTTGCAATTTTCAGTAGTGCTTTTGTTAAAAGTAATGGCCACAGCTCATTAAGACTAGTGAGGGGAAGACCACTTTGGCCGGATGGAAGAACAGGAATGCGATCGTCAACCAGAATGCGACGCCACGCGCCCTGCATATATCCGTATTTCATTATTAATACATTGAAAACTAATTAAGGATATCAAATTTAAAAGCAACTTGAAACTTGATTGTTTGGTAGCTCACCAAAAAGTAGAGGCGCACGTAATATTTTCCTTTGGAATTATAAACTGGAGTCTCGCCACGAACACCAGCCTTACAACAACTGTAACTATTAAGTGTCACATACATCTATATTAACTAATAAATCCAATAAAACATATGAGATAATTTGAGTTTGATGGTCACAAAATAAATAGCTTACATGTGACTCCACGGGGTCCATTTTCTATCATCCTCCGCATAATTGGGAACATACACCACACCTTCCCCTTCACACTCTACAAACTTGTTCTGAATGCTGTAGTCATACAGTTCTGAAATCTCGCTGAGAATATACCTTAATACTTCAGACTTTTCACATAGATGAGCATTTGGTGTAATCAAGTCAAGCACCGTACAACTAAAACGGACAACAACAGGTAGTTCCCTCAAGAACTCAGAAGGCCGCATCCAATGGTACGCCTTTAAATTCAAAAAGTCTGTTGCCGCAAAATTATCCTCAAAGTAATCGAATCCTGAGTCGACATCCCAGGTCTCCTCATTAATAAACTCGTCAGACCATTCTGGCCAAGGAGGTGGAAGTATAGGCTGTTGGGCAACTGGTTTTAATATTACTGACGGAACTAGTTCGGAAGTGGCATTACTCGGCTTCCCACTTCTAGATCCATCTTCCAAACCAGCTTGTTTGTTGGAACCATGGGACAAATTGTCACCAGCATTGGAAGATGCAGAGCGGATTTTACCTTGCTTTAGACCTACTGAAGTATTATCCCTTGCATCTTCTTCTCCTACAGCTAGCTGGTCAACACCAGTTTCATCTTCCATCGCGGTTTCATAAATTTCTTCCGGGTTGGTCGGCATTTCTATTGTAGAATTTTTTTTAAATTGGTTATAAGAAATATTATTGAAACAAGATTTTATTATAAACGATGAAATGGTAAAATAGATAAAAACTTATCGATACCATATGAACTACCACGAAATATGTCGCATGGTAATTCATTAAACTTGTGGAGTTAAAGTTGCAGTTGAAACGAAGGAACAGTTTAGATTTATGCGTGAACAGTGGTCACTTTGTTAACATTGTTGGTTTCAATGTTGACAAACACGGCGTGCGATCCTTGTAAAATTAGTATGATAAATTCACAAGTTGAGATTATGTTTTTTTTACTGAAGTAGGTACTTGGACAAGTTTCTAGTACGGAAGGAGAATGGTATCGCCATATAAAAGTACTAGGTGCTATATCACGCTCAGTAGAACCAACTTGGTAAAATGTGAAGTGAAAACGAGCCAAGTGATGATGGGATTCGGTTTAATGCTGGTTTAGGAAAAGGTGGACTAACTAACTAGAACACACTATTTTTTTCAAAAATAAGAGAATGAAAAGGAGAAATAAAGAAACATGCTTGGACAGTTATATAAAAAGATAATACACTATTAATTATGATTTTTTTTACTAAAAGTTAATCGTTATAAATTCAAAATTACAGTAACATTCTTAATTTTATCAGAATTATTTACATAGCTAACATCTTGGTAGTATTCCTTGCACTTTGCTTGGGACGGTGACGATATTGGTGGACACGCCGTTGATGCAAATTTCTTTTTGCGTTCACCTTTCTGACTAAATCTAAAGGATCTTCTGGGTCAACTTGTTCACGCCCATGTCTCCAGCTGAAATAAGGTGCACATTATAATTAATATTCCGAAGAATTAAACAAAAAAGCCAAAAAACCTAAACGAGAACCACTAAGTCCTCCTATTACACTATATTTATTCGATACACATTGTCTGAGACTGTACCTGTGCTTCTCTTGACTGCGCGGATAACTAGGATCCTTATTCAGCACTTCAAAGTGTTGGAATTTTTCATCTAAAGTTAGGAAAAATGTGCATTGGATCCTGAAAGTTTAATTATAAAGTATTATCAAGTACCTAAGTGTAAACTGGCTTAAGTCACGACGAGATGTTTAGTTTTACCCTTTCATGACAATGTCGGGAATCAATGTTGCCGTTGGAACAATGAACAAGCCCACGTAGAATACTGGTGATGAGAATACCATGTACGCAATGCCGCATATTTCAGCACCCAATGGAAGAAATCCGTAAACATAGCTGTATGTGGTGAGAAAAACGATCCACAGAAGAATGGATCCCCAGATAGATAAATGAGTAAACAATGTCCAGGATTTTGTCTCTAATCCACTTTTGAAACTGACCGTGACCACGACGTACTAAATTATTCACAAACCATTGGCATACTCCAACATTACTTATATTAGCATTATCGAATCAAGTATTTTTGATTTTTCTACTTACAGTGTAAATAAAGTTTCCCAAAACTAGGTAACCCCCTTCCCTGCCATGCTCCCAAACAATGCCATAGTTACAAAGCCACATGGAAAGCCAGAAAAGAACCATCGAGTGAAGAACAGAATTGGCAACCCACAAAAAGAATAGTTTGAGACTGAACGCATTTTCATTTGGCTTGTAAAGTAGAGGATAGCGAAGACGTACTTCCTGGCTGCAGTTTCGGTCAAATACGCCCATGGCAATAGGTTGAGCGCACGTGAAAAACTTCAAATACAAAAACAATAAATATAGAAAATTATATCATGGTATCCCATTCGAATGTTCCACAAACGGTTAAGTTTATAAACAAAACTTGCCATGTGCAAGCCAAAAGGACGAAAAAGATTAATAAATTAAATCAAGTTATATGATTATGATGATCTCATTATGCTTCTATTTCCGTTACTTCGGCTTTCTGGATGGGTGAAGCCCTGCAGCATATTACAGCTCGACAGCTACAGCATAAATCTAGGAAATCTCGACGTAAATCACAGCTAATGGCGTATTCCAACGTTTTTCCGTCAATAATTACGGCAGCATCATTTTCCTTCGGAAGAGTTTGACTATTGTCGCGAGAAAGAGCGTGAATGTAGCCCAAGATGCACTCTCTTGTTGCCTGGAGAAACACAAAATGTTGTTGTACATTATTTATATATTTATTTACTGTCCTTCCACAAGACTGCAAGATTTGTATGCATAAAAGTAAGGATGAAAAAGTGTACTCACATCCAAGCTATCACGGTTTATTATTAACAGCTCCATTGTTTGATTCAACAAACGACATGAGTATCCAATATTGACTGCAGTCTCCTGTTTGTCTCCGGTAAGAACCCATACACTGATGCCAGCCTTCAAAAAGGATGCAATTGTCTCCGGAACCTAAGTAAAAACCACGTCAAAATATACAAATTTTTATCATTTATTTGCTTTTTATAATTTATTTATTTACACACTTATACTGAGAAACTTGCCTTTTCTTGCAATTTGTCTTCAATAGCGGTTGCTCCTAATAACCGCAAATCTTTCTCAATTAGATTTGACACCTCTTCAACCTTTTGCTCGCGGTTTTGAATGGCTGTGGATGCTATGTGATATGCCTGTCTCCATTCCTAGTAAAATATCCCACAAATATAAATATAATCAATCACGTTGTCGCTGACTTCAAAGCTATGTATTATTATTTTATATATTTTTTAATAATCAACCTCATAAGCTTGCTGTGATATATCTGTCACCGCACAACAAAGAGTTCGGAGTCCCTGCGTGGCGAACTCTTGTAGATGATCTGATGTTTGTTTTCTCATGGCTTCTACGCTTTTGGATGGATTGCCCATGAGTCTTTCGTAGATAACTGAGTCAGCCCCTTTGCAGTACAATCGAATATTTCCATCCGGAGCGCGCACGATGACAGACATCCGTTTTCTCGTTGAAGTGAACTCGAGAACATTTAAGATTTCATACTTTTCGATCTCATTGAGGGCTCTGATCGCCACGTAGTTTGGCGTTCTCGTTTCAAATACGTAACCTAAATTTTTGGCACCATACACGAGAGCTCGCTCGTCGGGTGAAGCTGCATGATATATCACGTCTGGACCATTGGCGTAATCAGGAATCACAGTATGACAAACTGAAAGCAAA
>JAHZNC010003595.1:0-10369 GCA_027744095.1 Zhuqinia jingwanae | reverse complement strand
GCTAGGGTTTTGCCAATGAAAGATGTATGAATATCATCTGAGTTAGAATATATATATACTTAGCTGTTAAATTTAAGTGGTAGAAAGATGTAATATACGAGTATCGTTCATTCAATTGAAATCATTTGTATTTCTGATGTATATAATTTTTTGAGTGAATTTTGACAGTGCATACATAATTATATGAATTGTTATTGTGTTCGCGAATTTCAAAATCGGGAACGTACACAAATAAATAAACTAATAAACGAATAAATAAATAAATAAATAAATAAATGTGTAAATGAATAAATAAACCTATGTAAAGCAGAAGTTATGAACGGTTTTCACTACTTTCTGCTGTGTTTCGACTACTAAGTTATTTATAGTTAGTTAATTACAATTAACTAAAAGCGATCGAATATAACATGGATGTTCTTTTCGATTCATGTAAACAAACGTGTGAATTTTCTGCATGTTATGTTGTTTGTTTTCTTATAGTAACTTGATTTAATGTATGCTTGTTATATCTGATTACTTGAATAAATTTGGCAAATTCAAATTATTGGAACATGGATTTTTCACTGAATTGGCTTGAATTTTCGCAAGGCGCCCGGAGATTTCCCATCTCTAATTACACCAATTAGTGGGACCCGGGAAATCAATATGGATGGTACTCTTGCCCTAAGGTACCCACACACAAAATTTGAAGATAATCGGTTTCAAAGTTATCGTCTGATCGGACGGACGGACACGACAAAACTATGAAGCAGCTACGCTACTTCATAAACACTACTTTTGAAAAATAGAAAACAGTTATCAATGAGCATCTTATCATTCTCCCTAATTTCATATGAACACCCACTTAATTTTTCTTGACATTCAGTTAAAATAGGTATAATTGCATATGCTACTCAATTCTATACAAACATGAAAACATGGAAGACTGTGTTTTGTGTAACCCCCATGGGGGATGATGAGATTCATAATGTGATCAATGTGTATATTGTTGTTGTATCAGCATTGGAACAAAAAAACATCACGAAAAATCACATAAAATCCCAAGTAAACCTGAAACCCATGTCGTCTTTTTATCTATTGGTCCATTTTTGGATTATTGAATAACTGGTGTGAAAAGACGAAAGCGAGCCATGGAGAAGAGAGAACGTGCTTTGGAAACTTGCCAGGGGGATATCTGATGGACTAAATCCAATCCATTCACAAGCGTAAGCGAGTTGAAGGCTAAGCGGGTACAAGTGGATGAAATTTGAGATTCCATTTAGAGTGGTGATAATGACAATGACTTGGGAAGGAAGACAATTTGTCCGGTACGCCAACTGCCAATTGGATGAAGAATTGAGATGAAAATAAAATAAAGTGAGGTTCGGCAATTTCTTTTACACCTCGTTTCATAACAAGATTTATTATAATTAATTTTTTATAACTAACACATTTGGTCATTGTTGTGCAATTTGGTATTGTTTAAGTTCAGTATTTGACTACTATATTAATACAACGTATGAGACAATGAAATAAAACTCTTATTCTTTAGCTACAGTTCAACAACAATGCAGACTAGAGTATTGAGTATGATAACATATATATATATATATATTCATACCATTAGCAAAATTATGCAAACAACATTAATCTTTGAACCTTACAGCACACAGGAACATAAGAATGCTAGTAGTATTATTCTAATAGAATGTATGATTTTATTTATCATCATGAATGCTCACTCTCAATCACATTCATCAGATTACAAAAGTATCATAAATATGCACAATGATCAGCATCACAAATGATGACAAATCATCACAAAAATTAGCATTAAGTCACATTCAGTCCCAATAGCAAGACGCCTCAACAGCATCAATTTTTCTTCAGATGAATTACTTTAGTAGTATGAGGAGCCACAAGTATTAAGGATTGCCATGATTATTGTTGCTACTAAAGTGGCTTTGTTGTTCTTACGCACGTTGTATTTCTGTCCAGACTTTTTAATCTGGTGCAGGCTAGCTGTAGCCACAGCTTGTGTAGTCAAGCGGGTACCCGCAATAGTGCAATAGTATGCTATAGTATGCTTACTAGAGACGTATGTTAACGTAGAGAGTTAAGTCAACAAAATAGGTAGGTATATTGCATGTTGATATATGTTTTTACTTTGAACAAAAATATTGTAAAAGATGTAACTGCACAGATGAAACTTAGTACAGACAACTTGAGCAATATGTGTTCTCCTTTATTCTCATATTGAAATTACCATTACATATCAGAAAATAAAAGTACAATGAACATTTATACAAACAAAATACAATAAATCAAAGCAGCTACATATAATAATTCAGGTAAAGTAGCAGTAATGTACACATTTTTTTTTAATACAAGTTAATATAATCAGTGATCGGAAGCGATTTTTAGTATAATTACAGATTGTAGGTCTTGGGCTGTATAACAATTATAACGATTTAAATGGTGCCAAGCTCACACCTAGTCCAGTCTGAAGATAATTCGTAAGTGTAATTTGCTCGCGATGGATGTCCAAATGAAGATATTCGTCAGTGAGTACTAAATTTGCACCTTGCAATGCCATTAAGGCTAGTAACCGCTGAAGATCTGGCAGTCCGGAGAACCACAAAGTCTTCACATCAGCAACTAGAAATAAAAAATACTTGCATCTGGACAATGATACGTTGAGCCGTCGTTGATCACGAAGAAAGCCTGCATTGGGCTGACCACCGTTTGTCATGTTACTTCTAACGGTGGATAAAATGACAATGTCACACTGCTTTCCCTGGAAGCTGTCACTAGTTTCGACCCGTACCTATTTGATTGGAATAAGAAGAGAGAAAAAACCAACACATCTATTGTAGTATATTTCCGATCAGACATAATTAATGGCGTGATTAAACAAAACTTACTTCATTTTGTAACCCCAACCCCCTGACCATCGACTTGAGCTCACTCACTTGTTTCTCATACATGCTAAGCACCACAACTGATGACATGTCATTCAGCGTTGGCTTCATCTTGATTAGAATTCGACGAACAATTTCCACCTCTGTCATGTTGCATATTGATGTTGCGCCCTATAATAGCAAGTTATTATAAAGGTATGAAAACAATGAATAACATAAAAAACCAAAGAATATATGTGTATATATATAGATATGTTTTTACCAAAGGACGGTCTTCTTTGTAGCCAGTGTATGTATACAAAGACATTTTGCTTGTTTGTTGCTCTGGGAATAACTTGAGAATCTTTTCAAAACGTCCATAATCCCGTTCCAATACAGAGTCTGATGACTTTAGTTGTGATTCATACATAAATGATGATATGACTGAACAGAGGCGAGGCATCATCCTGTGTTGTGTTTGAAGAAACTTGAAAACGTTGTGTTTCTGCATGCACGGACTGAAAGTGGTGTACAGAATAGAAACGAAAATAGAAGGTATAATATCATCACAAATATTTATTAAAAAAAAAAATTTAAACAAAAAAATTTATGTATACTAACACCAATCTCAAGTTTTCCATCCAACTCAGGTCCAAAGCGGCTAGTTTAGCGGACTCGTTCAAAATGGTTGGTCGTAGCTGAATAATAAAACATTTTAAAATCAGACCTAGTATGGCATAGATCCATATAGAGATATATGTTTATGACAACATACCTGACAGTCATCACCAAACAATACAATCCTCTCTGGTGCAAAAATAAGTAATGGAACAACGCTTGGCGTCGTCAAAAGAGATGCTTCATCGACAAATACGGCAGAGAGACGGGAGTCATGAAAAGGGGCTGCTCGAAGGATGCTCGCCACCCGTCCATCTGAAATAGCACCAACTGTACCAACTATTATATCAGCTCCCATTAAAATCTGTTTTGAAATGAAGTCTTCGTGTTCATCAAGAGCAGCCGTCTCTGTTTCCAGAAGCTTTGCATCACCACATACACGCCGTTCTGTTAAACAAAATAGTGTCATATTAAATATATTCCAGAAAAAATCATCAATTCATGAGATTAAGTTTAATTTGAAGAAATTAGTACTTTCAACTATGATGTTGATTTCATGATTCATTTGCCAATCCGCATGGAGAAGAGTGGCGATATGCAGCAGGTCTGGATCTGCATAACAAGCATAAAAAATACATGAATATAATGTAAAAAATATGATACTGCACACGTGTGGAAGACTTTAGGCAAATTTTACTTTGCATACTTTCGTCCTTAACATTTTTGATAGAATTCAAGTGTATGCGTTCTCTGGTTTTAGACATGACCCTGATAATTTTCATTCGCACTCCATACGCATCATTGACAGCCGTGACGTTGGCATAAACTTGATCCGCGGCAAAGTTGGACGGGGCTACTATAATTTGTTTGCCAGGTGACATGACATACAGGGAAGCAGCAGACAGGGCCAATAAATTGGTTTTACCGGTGCCTGAAACAAAACAATACAATTGCTAATTAAGGCGATGAAAAATGATAAAAAGACGAAACGAGTAAAAACATTTATTCGATATTAATACATACCTGGTCCACTGTGGACAACTGATATTATTTTGTACAGGACCGCCTCCATTGCCTCTTGCTGAAATGTAATTGAAGTGTATGATAGACCGGATTGCAAAATTGACTATTTAGGAATAATATTTGTATCATCAGTATACATTATTTGTTTTGATTACCTGTGAAGCATTCAGATTAGCTCTCAATTCACGCAGCATGTCTTTATTGGGCTTCCTCTTCTTGGACCACGTCTTCAGTGTAACATCGTGCGTTATGGTAGTAGTAGGCTGAAGTAAGAAATCCATAATGTCATGGATTGGTGCATGGTCTCCATTTCCAATTCGCGATAATGCTGTCCATGTCAGATGTGTCACCAACATCTAGTTCAATTTGGCTACAATAAAATTGAACAAATTGATTCGCATTGTTGACATACTCCTGAGTAATGGTCGTGGTGTGTTCATCAGGCTGCTTATTCTCTGATGTGCCAGTTTCATCCGAATCGTCATCTATGTCGTAATCGTTGCAGGATGAGCTATCGTAATTATCCTGCTCGTGTACTTCAGGGGAGGCTTGTGTAGTAGCAGCATTTAACAAGGCCCACAAACTCGAGCCGACTGGACCCAAATAAACTTTCTCAATTTCAGAGCGCAGTATAAATACAAGTTCCACCATGGCACCGCTCGAACTTTGCTCAACACGTACAATTCTTCCGGTCTCTACCGTCCTCAGTTTCTCAACGTCCCCATTATGACTGACCTGTAACATAAATAAAAAACGAATGAATAAAACAAAAGTACAACTATTTTTTTTAAATGGTTTCATTTTCAAGTGTAATAATGAAATGTATTAATGTAATAATACCTGGACGGTGAGTGGAACATCCGATGCCAAGTATGAACGGCGTTCTACGAATTCGTTTAAGTTCAATTCGATATCAAGTAGTGTTGCTGTCAGTTTCCAAACATTGTAATCATAGATGAGCTGAGGCATAACCACGGGCATGACGTTTACTGCCGTCGTTAGGACCAAAGAAACGCCAGGTCGACGAGCTGCAATTTCTTTGGACCATGCAGAAGCTGAAGCTCGTACAGATTTTGTTTCTGAGCTTGGAGGCTTGGGAATAATGATCATTTGTTTTGACAAACGCTGAGTTGCATTATCCGGGAGCAATGCAACAACCGTTAGCATCGACTTTTTATTAGGAAGGGCAGTTATGTCGGAGATTACACCTCTTGTCCACAGGTGACTTTTCGCTCTGGTATAACTGATGAACTTATTGGAGGAAGAGGAGCATTCATCATCATGCATGGACTTAAGCTACGTAAAAATCAACCCACAACGATATAACAAAGTCCTCGTGTATATATTATTATAAAATGAGTAAGACGAGTTGAATGAGTAAAAACAAATGTCTTTATTACTTACAGCGGGGATGAGGGTACAGCCTCGAATGCTCAAAATGCCATCAGGTCCCCAAAGGGTAGTTGTCGTAACATGAAATGTTAATACGTACTTGGCTACGAGTTTCCCCTTTACAGTCAAGTTCTCAATCAACACCTTTCCATGTAGCGTGCCAGTTGTTTGTTGCGCAATCAAGTTTAGGCGGTTTTGTTGGAACTCTGCTTGCATTGCACCAACTGCCCTGTCTCTGAAATCCTGGACGTTTTCATAGAGAGGTTTCAGTCCTCGTATGAATCGAAAGACGGGTATACTTCCGGGTTTATGTTTCCACTCATGATTATAAAATTTGGTCAGCTTTGATCCTCCATTTCCAGAAGGGATAACCCGAAAAAATGACTCGTTAGGCCACACGGAACTTGAACTAATAAAAAAGTGTGAAAAAAAAAACGTGCTACAATAAAATTCAAACGGGGCATTAAAAATTAAAAATGAGTTGTCAGTCTAGTTGTTAGTTAGGACAACTTACTTTTGCAAATTGCAACCACAAGATGCTGCTAGATAGGATTGGGAAGGATCTATTCCTAATATTGTGTAGTTTGTGTCGCACAATAGGCATGTGGAACTCAACGCTCTAATTTTTTCATCACAAATTAGTCCGCAACGTATGGAATCCAGAGGCAAATAACGGGACACTCGCATCAGCTCTAAATCATAAATAAAAATGAGTGTTTTTTTTCAATTATTACAACATGTTCAGGTTTAAGTTTAATCAATACAAAATTATATTATTATAAACATGCAATATTAGTATTAGTAAATGCCATTACCATTAGTGTCAAGTGGTGTATCACCGACTGATAGGTGGAAATTGTTGCCAATGTTGCAATGAAACCCTTGTTCAGAGGTCAGGAAGCAATGTCGTCCAGCGCCAAGTTTTTCATTACGATTGTACATACCTGCAAATCAAAAGAATATAAAGAGTATGTAAAAGTCTGACGAACCATAACTAATGTAATTATAGTGTAAGGTTTAAAAAAAATCATACATATTGCTTGAAGAGACTGGAAGGAATTTACAAAATCAATCTCCATACTTTTGTATTGCCCGGTGTTTGTACGTCTACTTGAATTAGTATAGTACAACATCTGGCCACTATCACGCATTGCATCAACACTGGTGACTGTTGAACGAGTCTGAATATAGAAAATCACAATAATCACAAAAATCACATAAATCATAAGAATAAAAAGAATATCAAATAATGAATGCAACTATCCAAGATGTAATGTAATTTATTACCCCATCAAGATAAATTCGACTTGAGTGGTCGGCAAGCACGCCAAACTGTTT
The DNA here is from genome assembly GCA_027744095.1 of Zhuqinia jingwanae. NCBI lineage: Eukaryota > Metazoa > Arthropoda > Collembola > Entomobryomorpha > Paronellidae > Zhuqinia > Zhuqinia jingwanae. The sequence continues at coordinate 3,119 of JAHZNC010003595.1, read as the reverse complement.
ATTAAATTCGCGTGTGAATAAGTTTAAAGCTGATAGTATGCCATTAGCACGCTCAAGCCTGGTATTTAACTGCTTCAGATGAAAGGGGAAGTCTCCTGTCTCTCCATTTCTAGGCACGTTGCACTGTATTCATGGGATAAACAATAATATATAGAAGTTGCTAACAGGTCCGCCAATATAAACGGTCCGCCTGGCCATTTGTAATGCTCCGCATCTGATTCGAAGGACGTCCAATGGTAGCATAATACCACTAACAATTATTCTACTCATATTCTTGTCTGGTAGTCTGTATATTGTTACATTCTCCTCTCCAAATTTTCCGTTTCGACACAGCTTCAGATCTGGAGACGGGACACGAGTAGATCATATATGGTGATAGTCAGATGCAATCATTGTGTACTATTATTGAATATTTCTGTTCTAAACTAAATCTTACCATGATTGAGGCGACACATGAAGTAATCCACCACCTGCATCTTGGTGCATTCCAATGAAGCCTTTGAAATTTCAATCGCATTGTAAACTTGATCCCCCATTTTATCTTTTCAAGTAGGTTGGATAAAGTTTATTACCACAAAAATATAATGTGTATAGTAATAAAAAATAAAATATAATAACCCGGACGGTCATAGACCACACTAATTTGGGTTCAAAAATGAAACAACAAATTTCAAAATTTACAAACTAATAATGTGTATAGCAATAAAAAATGAAATATGATAACCCGGACGGTCATAGACCACACTAACTTGGGTTCAAAAATGAAACAACAAATTTCAAAATTTACAAACTAATAATGTGTATAGCAATAAAAAATAAAATATGATAACCCGGAGGTCATAGACCACACTAACTTGGGTTAAAAAATGAAACTACAAATTTAAAAACTTAAATTTGACAATATTAACTTTAAACTGACATAGTTCTGAATTTATGTGTGTTCAAAATAAACTGTACACGAAAAGTAAATGTAGAAGTTGAAAAAGTCTATTCGATGGATCGAGTCTTTTATGGAATTACAAAATCTAGAGTTGTGTCGGGGCAAATCCATACTAAAAGTCGGAGCACCAATCTCAGTATGCGCTGTAACGAAAGTGCAGTCGAGGTCTCGCATCTGCTTGTTTGAAGCAAGCAGTCAATGTTTCATTTGAAGTTGCTACGCCCAAAATCCTCATCTCAATATGCCCCTAAAAAATATATGAATGGTAACTGGCATGCATTTGTTTTGTAATATCTACAACATATGACATGCCAATAGCGCATTTCAGTACAATTTCACGCATATCGGAGCAATTGATATCAGTAATATCTCCCTTTATTCTTTTTTAAAACAAATTCCCAGAACCAGCAACAGTTCCAGCCAAGGATTACAATACAATGATAAGACACTGTGTATGATTTTTCGATCAACTGTCGATTTATAATCAAAGAATTTTCTCCTTGTTAAAAGTATCCATTAGTGATATACCATATATGACTAATGACTTCACACAATGTACTTACATAATATAGCATTTAGTATTTAAATGTAGCATATCTTTATTGTATCTGTATTGTTTACTTCCGCTATCCCGAAACATGTAAAAACCGTCATAGTCATAATTATTGTTATTGTCGTAATATGCCAACAAGCTGACCATCAAATCAAAACAGCCTTCTATATTAACGAAGAATTAATCGTAAAATTAAAATATTTAGGGATGTAAATATTTTTATACAACAATGTTGTATCCCATAAATATTGCTGCCATTTTTAATTGGATTTAATGCTCGCAATAATTAGGTTTTGTCTGCATAATCATCTCGGTAGTTTTAGCAGAAGCTTACGAATGTGATATTTCAAACTTTTTTCGTGAAAGACTTTATCATTAAAAAGTGGTTATACGGTTTTTATTGTAAAAAAATGACACTCTGGCTTGCTGTTGCTCCCGTGCTGGTTTTCATTTATTTATTGGATGATAATAATGATTACCAGATCATTTATTAAAGATCGCTCAATTGTGAGATTTTTGTCTGTGTATTCCACTTTGTATTTTACTATTGAATTCCTCTAATTCACTTTCAATTCATAAAATTTTCATAAACTTTCAGCAAGCTTCGTCGCCAATCTATATATGAAATGCACAATGTTTTTAATACATAAGAATTCATAAGAATTACACAGTGTTTAAATGGGGAAGATGGGTGATGGGGGTAATCCAATGCTTTACGTAAAACTTTATACATTTCCTTTTTTTGCCATACAAAATGCACATTGTTATGGTGTACGATACTAAACAACAACATTGTTGTACCTTATATATGCACAATACAAACATTATAAATTCTCCCTATCTCTTCATCAATGTACAAATAATTAGTCAAATGTAAAGTTACGCTGTAAAGTTACACTGTAAAGTTTAATGTTTTTCTGCGATAATTTACGTAGATTACTTAATTCCATGTTTGGTTGGGCTAGTTCATAATGTGTGAACATGATTTGGCAACATATTGTATGAATAGGTAACAACCCAAACAAGTCAATTGCACTATAGCAATTATAATGCCAAGTTTTGTTATAATTTCGTTCATTCTTGAGCTCCATGATAGTACTCTTGTACGAATGTACAACACGCTTTGTTGTCATATATACTACTACCAACAATAGGGGTAACAAAGGTATCTCGAAAACGCCGAATCAAATCCAATATTTAAAAGTCATACTATAACCAATAATTGTTTTGTTTTCTTATTCAACATTAATAGCGACCAACTTGCATATCTATTTTTTTTATCTGTTAAACTGACTTTATTTATTTAAACATGAGCACAAAAAAACAGGAAATAAGTAAAAAATAATTTATGTTATAAATAGAAAATTTCAGTCAAGGGACGGAATCAAATCATATCTATTTAATTTAAAGGACAAAATTATGTGCATAAAAATAATATATGACGCGACATTCAATATAATCAATGTACATTTACACCTTACAATGAATTTTCCATTCATTTATTACGAAGCTGTGTATACAGCGTAGTAATGATTTACCCACATTTGTCTGTGTGTGTGTGTGTCCACAAGATAACTTAAGAACGGCTTATCCAAATTACATCAAATTTGGAATATAAGCAGTAGA